>PVIW01007797.1:0-68227 GCA_004026585.1 Noctilio leporinus | reverse complement strand
AGTTTTTGTCCATTAAGTATGATGTTGGCTTCAGGTTTCTCATAGATGGCCTTTATGATGTTGAGGTATGCTCCCTCTATTCCCATTTTGCTGAGGGTTTTTATCATAAATGGTTGCTGCACTTTATCAAATGCTTTTTCAGCATCTATTGATATGATCATATGGTTTTTATCTTTCAATTTGTTGATGTAGTGTATTACATTGATTGATTTACGAATGTTGTACCATCCTTGCATCCCTGGGATGAAGCCCACTTGATCATGGTGTATGATCTTTGTAATATACTGCTGATTCCGATTGGCCAATATTTTGTTGAGAATTTTAGCATCTATGTTCATCAGAGATATTGACCTGTAGCTTTCTTTCTTAGTTGTGTCTTGCCCTGGTTTTGGGATTAGAATAATATTGGACTCATAGAAAGAGTTTGGGAGTCTTCCCTCTTCCTGTATTTTTTGATATAGGTTGAGAAGGATAGGAGTTAGTTCTTCTTTAAATGTTTCATAAAAAATTCCCCTATGTATCCATCTGGTCCAGGGCTTTTGTGCTTTTGGAGATTTTGGATTACTTCTTTAATTTCACTAGTTGTTATTGGCCTATTCAGGCTTTCTGCTTCTTCTGGGTTCAGTTTTGGTAGATTATACATTTCCAGAAATGTGTCCATTTCATCCAGGTTGTCATATTTCTTGTCAAATAGATGTTTGTAGTAATTTCTTACAATCTGTTATATTTCTAAAGTATCAGTTGTGATTTCTCCTCTGTCAGTTCTGATTCTGTTTATTTGGGTCCTCTCTCTCTTTTTCTTGATGAGTCTGGATAAAGGCTTGTCAATTTTGTATATTTTTTCAAAGAACCAGCTCCTGGATCTGTTGATTCTTCGAATTGTAGTTTGAATCTCTGAGTTATTTAGTTCTGCTCTGATCTTGATGATTTCCATCCTTCTACTTTCTCTGAGCATTGTTTGTTGATGCTTCTCTAGTTCTTGCAGCTTTATGGTTAGGTTGTTTGTATAAACTTCTTGTGACCTTTTTAGGAAGGCCTGTATTGCTATAAATTTCCCTCTGAGCACTGCCTTTGTTGTATCCCGTAGGTTTTGGGCTGTTGTGTATTCATTGTCATTTGTTTCCAGAAACTTTTTGATTTCATCTTTGATCTCATTGTTAATCCCTTCATTGCTTAAAAGCATGTTATTCAGTCTCCATGAGTTAGAGAATTTGTTTTTTTCCCTTGAGATTGGTTTCTAGTTTCAAGCCATTGTGATCTGAGAAGATGCTTTGTATGATTTCAATTTTCTTGTATTTGTGGAGGCTTGTATTGTGACATACGATGTGGTCTATCATAGAGAATGATCCATGTGCATTTGAAAAGAATGTGTATTTTGCTTCTTTGGGGTAAAAGACTCTGTATACATCAGTTAGGTCCATTTCTTCTAGAGTGTTGTTCAATGCCACAACATCTTTTTTGATTTTTTTGTTTGGAAGATCTGTTCATTGTTGATAGTGGGGTATTAAAATTCCCTACTATTAGTGTGCTGCTGTCTATATCTTTCTTAAAGTCCTCTAAGATTTTCCTTATATATTTCAGAGCTCCTATGTTGGGTGCATATATGTTTACCAGAGTTATTTCCTCTTGATGGATTGTTCCCTTAAGTATTATATAATGTCCTTCTTTGTCCCTTTTTATGGCCTTCATTGTAAAATCTATTTTGTCTGAAATAAGTATTGCTACTCCAGCTTTTTTTTTCTTATCCATTTGCTTGATATATATTTTTCCATCCCTTCACTCTTAATCTGTGTCGATCTTTTGTTCTGAGGTGGGTCTCTTGAAGACAGCATACATGTGCGTCATGTCTTATCCATTCGGCTACCCTATGTCTTTTGATTGGTGCATTTAATCCATTTACATTGAAGGTTATTATTATTTGATACTTATTCATTGCCATTTTCTCACATTGTATCTGTATTCCTCTTTGGCTTTCTCTGTTTCTTCATTATATTTATTTATTTATTTTTAAATCAGACCCTTTAGCATTTCTTGCAATGCTGGTTTGGTAGAGAGGTATTCATTTAGTCTTTTTTTTCTGACTGGGAAGCTCCTTATTTCTCCTTGTATCTTGAATGAGAGCCTTGCTGGGTAGAGTATTCTTGGTTGCAGGCCTTTGTTTACCATTACTTAAAATACTTTTTGCCATTCCCTTCTGGCCTAAATTGTTTCTGTTGAATAATCATTTGATAGCCTTATGGGAGCCCCGTTATATGTTATTTGTCGTTTCTCTCTTGATGCTTTTAGGATTCTCTCTTTATCTTTGAAATAAGCCATTTTAATAATAATGTGCCTTCGTGTTGGTCTGTTTGGGTTGATCTTCATTGAGACCCTGTGTGCTTCCTGAACTTGATTAATGTTTTCACTCATCATGTTAGGGAAATTTTCTCTCATGACTTTTTTGAACAGGTTTTCCATTCCTTGTTTCTCTTCTCCTTCTGATATCCCTATGATACGGATGTTGTTACATTTCATGATGTCCTGCAGCTCTCTTAAACCCTCTTCAATCTTGTTCAGCCTTTTTTTATTCTGTTGTACTGTCTTGGAGTATTTGTCTACATTATCCTTCAACTCGCTGATTTGGTCCTCTGCTTCCTCTAGCCTACTGTTGATTCCTTCTACTGTATTCTTCAATTCAGAAATTGTATTCTTCATTTCCACCTGGCACTTACTGATAGTTTCTGTGTCCTTTTTGATGTTGTTTTCACTCTCAGTAAGTTCCTTGTAACTTCCCTGGAGTTGTTTATAGTTTTATTTGAGGTGGCTAAGCTCATTGAGCTTCTCTATCATCATTCTTTTGAATTCCTTATCTGATATTTTGTGTGCCTCTGTTTCATTGGGTGGTCTTTCTGGAGATTCTTCCTTCCCTTTTGGTGATGGACTGATTCTTTTTCCCCCCATTTTGGGTGTCTGTTGTTGCTTGCTTTTTGTTTTTTGTTTTTTCCTTGTATTAATCTGTTTTGCTTCCTTGCCTTAGTTGAGCACCCTTTTGTGTTAGGAGATTTGTGGAGTTCAATGTTGCAGTCTCCCAGATTTTCTCCACTTGTTGTTCTTGGTGTGTCCTTTATTTGGGCTGTCTGGTTGTATTCCGGATTGGTTGTGTATATTGCTCCTTTCCTTCCAGTCAAGACATTCCTTCTATCCTTTCTCACATAAATGAGGAGAGGGAGAATCAGAAAGCCTCAAGTATGAGTGAACAGTGTACACCTGTGTATATAGTTGGTGAATCTGCCTCCCTGTTCACCCTTAGTGGTCCCGGATTAGTCCAGGTGGAGCCAGGACCTGTGGGTTTTTAGCAGGAAAAAAAGAAAAAAGAAGAAAAAGTTAATAATAATAAGAAGGAAGGTTTTAGATGGCTGTTCATCCTTAATAATCCCTGATTGGTCTGGATGGAGCCAGGACCTGAGGGCTTTTAGCAGAATGTATATATATATGTACATATATATATATATATATATAGCCAAAAGGATTTACGTGGCTGTTCACCCTTCATGATCCCTGATTGATCCAGGTGGAGCCAGGACCTGTGGGCTTATAGCAGAGAGAAAAAAGAAAAAAAAATTTTAATTAAAGAAAGAAAAAGAAAAAAAGGAAAAAATAACAAGAAAAAAATAATATTAATAAAGAAAGGGTTTAGGTGTCTATTCACCCTTTATGATCTCTGATTGGTCCAGGTGGACCAAACACCTGTGGGCTTTAACAGGCAGAAAAAAAAAAAAAAGAAAAAAAAAAAGAAAAAAGAAGAAAGAAAAGAATAAAGAAAGGGTTTAAGTGGCTGGGGAGGGGAGGAATCGTTAGATTGACGACTGGGAATGCGTTGTAGCCAGAGAGTGGGTAGACTTTAAATTAAGAGTAGAGGGAGGGTCTTGGGTATTTAGGTAGATTGAGAAAGGGGGGGATTAAAAATATGTGAGAAGTAACTTTTGAGAAGGATATGTTGGGGATTAATAGTTCATATGGCTCTCAGTGTAACTCAGGTGCTTGAGATTAGCAGCGATCCATTTCCTGAGTCTGCCTCTTTTTCTTGGTCAGGTCTCTGCAGTCTATAATCTAGTTGGTCTTGGAGTGACAGGGCCTCTGATTGTCACAGTCAGGGCTGATTCTAAGTGTCAGCCCCCAGGTAGGCTGGGCCTTCAGTAGCCTAGCTGGGTTTTAGGGCTGCCAGTGTTCTGGGGCCTGCAGGGTGTCCCCTCCAACTCCTGGAGGAGGTTCCTGCCTGTGATGGGCCCCTGGCAGCCCTGCAGGGTGGCCTGCACCCTCGCTGGTTCCTGTGATGACTGGCCCTGCCCCTGCAGCTCCTGGAGGAGGCAGCCCCCATCTGCCAACAGTGCCCAGGGTCTGCCAACACTGCCCAGCTCCCGTAAGTGAGGGACAATCCTCCAAGCAGACCAGCTCTTGGAGGAGTCCTTTATGCTGCCTCTGTGGTGCGCTCCTCCCAGCGCCATCTTTGTGGCCTTTGTTGCCAGTAATGGGCAGGTCAGTTGTCCCAGCTACAAGTTCTAGGCTGGCAGTTTGGAGTTTCAGCAGGAGCCTGGGGGCCTGTGTGGGTACACAGTGCTGGGCCTCCCCCCTCGAAGGGGCTTCAAGCTGCTGTTTCCCTGGCGGCCCAGCAGCACCGTTTTCGGCCCTCTCGCTGCCCTGGCCGGTGTACTTCCCTGCTCCCCTGCTCCTGCTTCCTGCAGGACTCTTCTCCTCCGCCTCTAGCCCCACGAGGGACCTCCTCTCCCTGTTGCCCGAGTGAGTCTCTCACACAGTCCCTCCCCTGCAAGAGTTCAATTCCTTGTTCCCTACGATGTTTGCCCTCACTGTCCACACTTCATTGTTCAGATTTCTAGTCACCTGGCAGCCTGGAGCTGTCTTCAGTTAATCGTGCCCCTCTGGGTAGAGCCGCCACTGCCCAGAGCTGACCTGGGCCCGATGGCTGGTCGGTCTAGAACCCTCTCACCTGCTCTCCTGCAGGTCTCCGCTGCCTCTGGGCTGTGCTCCCCTGGGTCCAGATGCTGACCCCTCTAATTCTTGGGGACCTGAAGATGTCTTGCGCTCTGTATCATGTCCTCCAGCTGCTCTGGTACTCGAGAACACCATCAGCACTGCTTTCTACTCTGTCACCATCTTTGATTCCTGTATTTTGTTTTTCTTTGTGATGTTTTCAATAACAATTTTATATTTGTAGGCAATTTTATTGTGCATTTTTAAAAAATTATAAGGTTTGTATTATGCTTGGCAAGTGCTTCAAACTTTAAGCTTATAAAATTAATACCCTCTATGTTTTTCATTTACGAATTTTATGGTTTTGTTTTTACTGTTGAAAATTTTTAAAAGATTATATTATTTTTAGAGAAAGGGGAAGGAAGGGAGAGGCAGAGAAGAGGGACATTAATGTATGGTTGACTTTCACCTGCCTCCAGCTACTGACCTGGCAGGAGACCTGGTTTGCAACCTGGTTATGTGCCCTGACTGAGAAATTGAAGCAGTGACCTTTGGGTTTGCAGGCTGGTGCCTTATCCACTGTGCTACCAGCCAGGGCATACTGTTGAAATTTTTGATCTATTAAGGATTGATTTTATTATAAGTAAAAAAGAGTTTCAACTTTTCTCTAAAACTGTCACATGTCCCATATCATTAATTGAATTATGCATATTTTATTTACTGATGTGAAATTCCACCTTAATCATAGAATAAATTTCCATATATTTATCAATCTAATTTTGGATTCTAATATATTACATTGATGTACTTTTTTCCTCCATTGTTAAACTCAGTTTTTTTGGTGTCTTTATAGTTTGCCTTTTCAGTATTTTTTAATTTGTAAAATTAATTTATTGTTGTTCTATTACAACAATTTCCCCCATTATTCATCCATTATTCTCCCCTGCTTCATCCACTCCATCCACCCCATCCCCTCTCCTGCAGTCAATTCCCACCCTGTTGTCCATGAGTCATTGTTTCCAGTTCCTTGACTGAACCCTTTCCATCCTCCCCCAACCCCCACTCCTCTCTGGTCACTGTCAGTCTGTTCCTTGTTTCCATGCTTCTGGTTCTATTTGGCTTGTTTCTTTGTTTTGTTCATTAGTTCCCTGTATTAGGCGAGATCATATGGTATTTGTCTTTCACCACCTGGGTTATTTCACTAAGCATAATACTCTCCAGTTCCATCCATGCTATCACCAAAAGTAGGAGTTCTTTCTTCCTTTTGGTTGCATAGTATTCCATTGTGTAAATGTATCAGTTTTTTGATCCATCCATCCAATGATGGTCACTTAGGCTGTTTTTAGCACTTGGCTATTATAAATAGTGCTCCTATGAACATAGGGATGCATAGGTTCAACAAATGGTGTTGGGAGAACTGGACAGAGACATGCAAAAAAAAAGAAAGAAAATAAACCACCAACTTATACCATCCATTAGAAGAAACTCAATATGGATTTTAAAAAATGTAAATATAAGCCACACCACCATAAAATTCCTGGAGGAAAACAGTAAAATTTCAGACATCCCAGCAGCAATATTTTCACCAATATATCCCCTAGGGCAAGGGAGATAAAGAAACAAGCAAATGGGACTACATAAAACTAAAAAGTTTCTGTTCGGCTAAAGAAAACATCAGCGAAATATAAAGGGAACCAACTGTATGGGAAAACATTCACCAGTGATACCTAGGACAAGGGTTTGATCTCCAAAATTTATAAAGAATTTATGTGATTCAACACCAGGAATACAGACAATTCAATTCAAATTGGGCAAAGGTCCTGAACAGACAATTCTCCAAGGAGGATATATAGAGAGCCAATAGGCTTCTGAAGTTATGCTCAGTATCATTAGCCATCAGAGAGATGCAAATTAAAACCACAGTGAGATACCACCTCACACCTTATTAACAAATTAACCACCAACAAGTGCTGGTGAGTATGTGCAGTAAAAGGAACTCTAGTATAATATTAGTACACTCTCAGTCTTTGCAGCTTCATAATGGTCTTATTTCTGCTTCTTATGCTCCTCTTTCAGACTTTTCCCTACTATTCTTGTTTATTATTTGGTCTACCTCATCCATCTTAGATGACAAAAATGTTTTAAGATCTACTCCTACTACTATGTTTTGAAGACTTCTCTTTTATTTTATATAGTTTATGTTCTATGTATTCTGATTCTGTTATTGGTGTATGAATTTTTATGGCAGTTATATGCTCATTGGGGAATGTGTTCTTTATTAAAAGACTTTTCCTTGAATTCAATTTTCTCTGATATTAATATTATGACCTCTGCTTCCTTCTTTCATCATTTTCATGGTATATGATATGTTTCATAGTGCAGTAATGTTGTTTTGGTTTTCAAATTGTTTTCTTAGCTCTGTAGTCTCCCTTTTCATCTCATTCTGCTCATTTCATTGTTTTATTTTTCTTTGATGTCTTGTTTCAATGATTCTATGTGCTCTTGAAATGATTTTTTTCTTTGGTGGGGAATGCTTTCTTCAAACATGGGTGCATTATTTGTATTTCCTTCTCTCCTTATTTCTCTCTCTTGCTTTTTCCCCTCTTGTTTATAGCATTTTTGCAGTTGTCATTATACATCTTTTCATTCTATTCATGTTTAAGTTAAAGGCTTCTCTAATTCTATGTATAATGTAATGAATTCTTCATTTCCTTGTCATTTTGTATCTCTTTAAGGGCTTCAGTTTGAGGACTAGGCATTATTTATTCCAGTCACATTTTGCTGCCCAAGGACAGTGGCAGTTAGTGGACTCCTACTTTCTTATCTGTACTTTAAAATAAATACCTGGAACAGGATTCATTCCACATATTTCAATGATTATTTATATTCACTAGGCATCACAATACTCCATCCTCCCCTTTTAGAATAGAGAAAAATCCACAAATTTCTGAGTTTTGGCCACAGTAGTATCCTGCGTGTTTGGTGGGGGAATTTACCAGACCATGTTCATGTCCCTCTTCTTTCTGAGACCCTTAATCCTTCAGAAACATTTCTCTTATTTAATTTTTTTTGCCTACTTTTAGCTGTTTCCAGAAAAAATTAGCTGTGGGTGATTATGGTTGTATTATCTTCACACTCCAGCCTCTGTCTGAGCCTGCAAAACCAAAATGAAACCCCACTGACTTTCCTTAGTGTCCTGGCAAAATACTGAAGTGGTAAGGAGTTACTTTTCTTGTAAGATTTTCTAATTTTTTTTTCCTTTCAATGTACTTTCAGGATGTTTATCCACCCATGTTTTCCTCAGTACTATTTCATGGAAGAGAGGGGCTTGATGAGAGCTATATTAATTCTGAGAGACTGCAGTTTCTCATTCCCATTAACTGCAATGTTTCAAAGATTATGGCATAGATATGAGTCTTTCTTTGTTTAATTGCTTTTTTCATAATTTGTTTTTATTTATATTTTCATTAAATTTTGGGAACAGATTTCATGTGAATAAGCCTCACTCTGCCATTTTACCTCATAGTTCATTTGTATTATCTTTTGTTCATCTAGCTTTATTTCTACTTATAAAGTACCATAATTCTTGGTTTTGTATCTCCATTCACTTCAGTGGTCCAGTGTAGCCACAAACCTTCATTTTGGCTTGGGTATTTAGTATTAGGATAGCCTTGGTTTGTGAGCATTACTCACTAGAAATGAACAGTATCGGCAGTTCAGTTTATTATTCTTTTATAGAACAAAGAAATATCTTATTCTCTGCCCTGGTTGGTAGCTCAGTGGATAGGTGCCAACCTGCGAACCCAAAGGTTGCTGGTTCGATACCCCAGTCAGGGCACACAACCAGGTTGCAAGCCAGGTCTCCAGCCAGGTCCCCACCTGGAGGCAGGTGAAAGGCAACCTTACACTGATGTTTCTCTCCCTCTCTGTTTGTCTCCCTTCTTCCCTTCTCTCTGAAAATGATAAATAAAATCTTTTAAAAAAGAACTAATCTTATTCTCATATTTTGTAAATGACAAATATCAGGTAAGACAAATATTTCAGGAAAATTCTGGGGCTAGAATAAATATCAAATGTTTTATTTGGAAAATGTGATAATTCAACTGCCATTGCAGAACACTGTAGTTCAGATCTTCCCCCAGGGGAGTTAGGAAAGGTTACCTCTCTCCTTCAAAAGAATTTATATACATATGTTGTGCTCTTTATGATATTGGTTAGTAGTATTGGTTTGGCTATTTTATCTCAAGGTTAATGTTTCTTGGTATCAGGGAACTAAAAGGGACTTACAGAATATTTTTATTCTGTTTATTTCTTTAGTAAATTTTGATTGGGTGTCTACTATATGCTGGGTGCTGTTCTAGACACAAGAAATAGAGCAATTGTATCAATGAGACATAATCCCTGCTGTTCTGGAGCTTATGACATAGGAGAAATGGACAAAAACAGATAAGCAAAAAATAACATATATTTTCCATCAGGTAGTGATAAGTGCTTGGGAGCAAATAAAGACAACTGGAGGGATGGACTAGATAAGGATTGGGGGCTCTTTTAGAGAAAACAATCAGGACTGTTTCTGTGAGTAGGTAACATTTAATCAGGATTTATTTTGTGGCTGTTGTAGCATTTGAGTGGTGGTGGAAAACTACTCACATAAGGTGCTCTATGTAAAAAGGAATCAACAGTTACTAAGGTTGTGAGATGCTGCATGCTGTATTTTTCTTTTGCAGATTCTCAGTGCAGATTAGCATAATAAAGGCTCTTGGAAGTCATGTAGGAAAGAAATCAGTTAACTTTGTGTAGCTCAGAGTTTCTCAAACATATTTGATGAGTTTTATTTTAACTCATATCCCAAGGAAAGAAGCATTTGGGGAAATGTTGGACAAAATGTGAGAAGGCAGCCACATTAAGTCTCAGACATAGAGAAGTCCTTTAAAAAAAAAAAACAAAAAAAACCCTAAATCTCAATTTCTTTAAGCCCATGGTTATGGGAATGTCTGCGCTGAATCTTCCCCTTCCTTCTACCCTGCTCCCATCCACTTTGAGAAAATAGAGGCAAATGGTAATACAACAGGCTGAGATAGGGAATACAAAGTATTCAGAATTTATTTATTAAAATAAAACAAAAATTATATTGCTGTGGGTTTCTTTTACCTAAGCCCAGTCAGTATCCTATCTCTGATACAGATGTATTCTTGTGCTATTAACCATGAGGCCCAACAGAATTGGGGATACTCAGAGAGAAATTCAGCTGTACTGGTCTAAAATTTTTCAGACAGAAAAGGTGAATTACATTTTGGAAATGTTTTCTAAATTGTGGATTGAATCTAAATTCTGCTTAATCTGTAGAAATTATAAATGATCCTAGGCCCACATTTTCCAAAATCTATTCCATGAAGCTTTTAGAAAGTGACCACTAAGTGGGTGGTTGGGGTCAGGGCCATGGTGATGGCTACTTTCAGTCATAGTCCTGAGCTTCTCTGCTGAAATGGGCAGAAACATTTGAAAATACCCTGGAAAATAAACTGTTAAGTAGGAGATGAAAACCTGTGGTGCTGAAGTTTCATCCCAAACTCCTATGCTTCTACTCAAATGTATTTCTACAGTCTTGGCTGCCATTTTCAGGTTTTAGTTTATGAGAAAGTAAAGTCCTTTTCAAATGTAAAGAGTCGAAGCAAAATGTATATCTTGGAATGTTAGGCTAATTTCAGAAGCATCAGTATACTGGTTCCCAGATTGTACTATTCATAATAATCACCTGGAGACTATTGGTAAAACTGAAGTTTCCAAGGTATTTCCTCAGTTGACTTCAGTTGGCTATGTCTCAATTGTGGAGAACTGCCATTGAGCATTATCTGGTTCACTAGCTCTGGCACTAATGCTACAGATTATCAGCTCCAGCACTGTTTTTTCCATGGTGAGCTTGCTTCTTACAACAAGATGTGCATTAGAAAAGCTATGTCAAAACCTCTTATTGGATTTCTAATTTTTTGGAGCCAAGAGGTCCTCTTCCTTGTCTCCCCATATAATGGATCTTCAAAAGGAGACAAAGTCACAGCACATTTTAATAATTTTAAGAGCCTATTACATTCAAAGCTAGAGGAAGATATACTTTCAAAGCAGAGTTATTAATGAGCCTTTAAGACCTTTACAACTAGAAAGAGTTTTCAAAAGAAGCCACCCTCAGGGGTTAAGAATCCAACTTCAGAATAAATATTGCAAGTTTTTTCCCTAAAAACTCCAACACCATACTTGGTAATTTGTATGATATTTCAAAAATTAAATTCAACTCAATGTGCCTGTACATAAAACATTTGATATTCTGGGCAATTTATTTTTAAAGAGGAACTGTCAGCCTTTTGACAAGCTTCAAACTTAACTTACTCTTCCAAATGTCAAGGTTGAGCATCAAGTTTATATCATCAATCTTTGTAGTTTTACAGCTAGGGAAGAAACTAGCTAATATTATATTAGAGTCATGAAAATATTTGTTTAGTGAATCAGTAGACATGAGAATTTGACTCTTGTTTGATATGGTATTTTAGTACCTGAATATAAGCTGTCATGTCTGGATATTGTTGTATTATTTTAAAATTTTAATAAATATTCTAGGAAATCCAGGATCTTCAGGGGAACATATGTGAATATCTTTTCCACAGTCTGAGAAACCCAAATATTACCAAATGACTTCCTTTTTATGTACCATTCTTCTTTACTTTAAAATTAAATTAATTGTGGTGACATTGGTTAATAAAACTAAGTAGGTTTCAACTGTACAATTCTATAATACATCATCTGTGTATTGAATTGTATATTTACCACCCAAAGTCAAATCTTTCCCTCTGGTCACCGCCATGCTGTTTAGTGTATCTATGAGTTTCTGTTTATTTGTCTTATTTTTTCATTTGTTGCTTTCAGTTTTATGTTCTACAAGTGAGTGTAATCAGAAACTTCTTGACTTTTTCTGTTCTGTATGACTTAGGTCAGTTAGCATGTTATTCTCAAGATCCATCCATGCTTTCACAAATGGCAGCATTTCATCTTATGGCTGAGTGCCAGGCTCTGTGTTAGGTATTTTCCCATATATTATCTCACATTTACCTATTAATGACTTCAGTTATGCCCCATTTTACAGTAGCTGTTCAATGAACATTCATTCATTTATTCTTTCATTAAGTAATTCATTTATATTGAGAACCAACTACATACATGCCCTACAATTAGGATTGTGTTGGTTAAACTAAAGCAATATTAAAGAAGGGGAAGGAAAGGTCTAGTTAAGGAAGGAGCATAAAGGACCCATGGATGTGAACAACAGGGGGTTGATTGTGGGAGTGGGGGTGGGAGGGACAGGGGAGAGCAATGGGGAAAAAATTGGGACAGCTGTAATTGAACAATAATAAAAAAGGAATAAATCCCTAAAAAATAAATATATTGTAGTTTATTTTTTAATTTAATTTTATTGTTGTCATATTATATCCATCCCATTTCCCCTCACCTCCCTCCCCTTCCTCACCCACCCATTCCCTAACAAAGTGAATCCCATTTGTTGTCCATGTCCATGGTTCTTCCATGATAGTTCCTTGACCAAAATGTTCCCCTTCTTTGCTTACTCCTTCCCCCTTCCCCCTCCTCCTCCCCTCTGCCCACTGAAGGTCTGTTCATTGTTAAAAAAAGAAATGAAAGGCTCAAGTAGAAGGTTACAAGGCAACCTATCAAGAAGTGTGGGTGAACTTAAATGTACCAGGTATGAGTGTTGGGGAGTGTTGGTACTCAAGAGGGTCATAATGCTATAATGTAAACATTTATTTAAAGCAAATACAATATTTTACATTTCCTGTCTGTTTCTACCTTCTCACCTATATCCACCCATATCATCTACTCCCAGTGCTTTAAAAATTTGTGTTTTATTATAGTGGATCTCCTTAATATAGAATATGTGGACCATATAAAGCCCAGATATGGTCCTTCTTAAGGTAGAAAAGGACTTGGTATTGGACCATTTTTATAAAAGGAAAGGGTAGTACTAGTATTTGGTTTTAGTGCTGGATTTTTTTCCCATCACAAAAACTGGAGTTTGTTATTAGGAGTTAGTAGTCTGAAGTGAAACCCCACTGGTTGTTGAGAGGTGCAAAGGAAAGCTCAGACAATTGTAGGTATGCAAGAATAACAGATTTCCATAGCCATTCAGGATTGTATAATCAAATTTGTGTCTGTCAGTTGCTAGAGCCAGAGCATACAGTTTGCCTATAGTTATATAATATGGAACCTAGACCATACAAAATCCATTAGAAGGAATACTTGGGAAAATGAGTGTGGTACTGTACAGACTTTGAAAATACTTGTCATAAGTTACCTCCAAATAATTAAGTCTAGGGAAGACAGGAACCAAGCAGGAAGTGACAGATATTTCACTAAACAATAAAACAGGCATTTCTAGCTCATTATTTCTCTAGTGAAATGGTGGTGATAATAATTTTTAAAAATCTAACAAGAGATCTTCCCTCCACCACTTGCAAATGAGAACTCAATATGTAATGTTTCCTAAAACCTCCACTATTGTCCAGCATCTCAAATGCACAACCCTCTCCCCACTGTCCTCTTCTCCCTCCAAAAGGTTTATTTCAACTAACTCTTTAGTTGATGCTGATTTTCTTCCCTTGTCTGGGTTTTGCTACCTGTGCAACATAGATATGAAAAAGGCATTGCAGATAAGATGGTACCTGTCCTGTTTCTTATCAGAAGAGGACATTTATGCTAATAAATGTGTGCAAAGATAGCCAGACACTCAATTCTGTAGCATATCATTGGTTGTCCTGTACCAAGGAAATTGTTATCTGCAATAGCATTCACTCTCTCAGTCTAAACAAAAACTTTTATGGTAGCCATATTGGCAAAACACTGCTGACATAAATTTTATGTGGGGATAAAAATATGCTTGGAGGGGTTGTAAATTTTATATGGATATATAGATTTCAGAATTCAAACTTGACAAATTGATGGGATAGCCAGGGAGAGCTGAATTTTCCTTTTTAAAAGGTAATAAAAATAACTGAAGGACTGTAGACTGAGATTAAAATAAATATGCTACATAATGCATTTGATTTAATTTATGATGTCTTTCCTGTGGCTGTTCTTAACAGACTGGAAGGGTGGGGCTATATTCCCACTAGGTCCTGCTTTCATCCAGCAGAGGTGGTGTTGATTTCTTACTATGAAAGGCTCTTCCCCCAGCTTGAGTACAAAAGGTGTGGTGGAAACTGTAAAGCACCTCCCAGGTTCTCGTTCAAGTAAATAGTTGTAGAACATAAAGTACAGTATATGGAATATAGACAATAATATTGTAATCACTACGTATGATACCTGATGTTTCCTAGATGTACTGGGGTGATCATGTTATAAATTATATAAATATCTAATCCCTATGTTGTACACCTGAAACTAAGATGATATTGTATATCACCTGTGATGTAAAATGATTTTTTTTAAAAACTAAGGGCTCACTAATAAATTACTGGGAATGAGGTTAGCAGAGAGCCTCCAGCTGGTTGCCCCTTGAATGTTTGCTCCAGCTGCAGAAGGTCACCTCACCTCAGGCCACACTCCTTTGCTTATCCAATGATGTGAGAATTAAAAGACCTATCATCTTGGCCCAACTTGGAACAACACTGAAGGACCATTCTAGAGCTCCCAGTGCAGATGGCCAAGTCTGTCCTTCAGTCTACCTTGCAGCTTATCTGTTCCTTCTTCATTTTATTTTTATTTTATTTTATATTTTTATATATTTTAAAGATTTTATTCATTATTTTCAGAGAGAAGGGCAGGGAGGGAGGAAGAAAGGGAGAGAAGCATCAATGTATGGTTGCTTTTCACCTGCCTCCAGCCACAGATCTGGCTGGAGACCTGGCTTGCAACCTCATTGTGTGCCCTGACTGGGAATCAAACCAGTGACCCTTGGGTTTGCAGGCTGGCACCTATGCACTGAGCCACCATCCAGGGCTATTTTTATTTATTTTTTGGCTTCCTTTCCTTCTACAAATGTTGCTGTCATAAACATGTGTTAAAAAAACATCCTGGACACTAAACTCTTCCTCAGTGTCTGTTTCCCTGGGAGCATAACCTTGGACTAGGGCCATAATAGCTTTGTGGACCTGACTTAATTTTTCCTACATGGGCCTCTTTCTTCTTTAAAACTAGTAAAAATTATATTCTATTACTGTATTGGTATAAAGAGAAGTAGTATATTAATATTACATGTGAAAACTTTTTCTCCTACCTAAAAGTTCATTTTTCCTTCTGATTTAATAAACGAAACAATTTTTTTTATTTTGTCCCAGGCATTGTGCCTGTTGTACCTAATAGAGAACTTGTCCCTTTCTGCTACAGGAGGCAATTGTGTGCCAAGCATAATACAGTATTATGAGGCCTGGGATGACTAATCTTCCAACCTTAGATTGTCAGGGTACTTGTGGAGACTTGCTTTGTGTAACAGAAAAGTTCCTGTTATTAATTATTATTTCTTTTTCTCTCTCCATCTTCTTTCCATGCCCACATTTGCTGTTCTGTTGACATTTCCTAAAGGAAGATAGACTGGGTGTCAAACCTGTGAGAGACTTGGGCTGTCCTTTTCCACAGCACTGTCTGTGTGTGGATGCGGTAGGGAGGAGTTAAAAAAGGAGTAAGTGGGTACCTGAAGTGACTTCATTTCCTCTTCTTCCCACCTCCTTGAAGACTTTACTCCAGGATGATTAACTAGCTTCTCTTTCAGTTTACATGGACACTAGGAGGATCTTTTTGTTTGTTTTTAACAATCTAGTGAATAAATATTTTTGAGTCTCTACTATGAACCAAACATTGCTTTTGGGCGCTTTATTTACATGATCTAAATTAGGAAGAGCAGTCTGATCTTGTCATTATCTAGTTATATGCTGAATCAGCAGCCCACATGATATCCAACTGCATTAACTGAAATGCATAGAAGGAAGGGGACCTAAGAAAAATAACTTTTTGTGCTTAGGTGATTATACTCAGAGAAAGAAAAGGGTTAATGATGAGGACATATGGTAGTAGAGACACTGTGCCTAAGAGGACAGACTCTGGAGTCAGAGCTGCCTATATTCAAATACTGGCTCCACCACTAACTTGTTGAGTGAGCTTGGACAAGTTATTTAATCTTTCTGTGCCTCTGTTGCCTTACACTAAAACAGAAAAAACTATAAGTACTAGCTTCATGAAGTTGTAGAACTGAAAGATTCAGTGTCCAAACAGGGAAGCTGGTAGTATTGCAGTGGTTATTGTCCTTCCTGACCCCACGGACTGGTTTTCCTAGCCCTAGCCCCTGCAAACCTGGAAACAACTGACATAAGCTAAAGTTGTAAGACAGCAACAGTAGTATTATTTTGGGCCCAGGTGACAAAATGCAATAATAGTCATGGGGATGTAAAGCTCTGCATAGAGAATATAATCAATGATATTGTTATAATTATGTATGGTGCCAGGTGGGTACTTGAAATGTTGGGAGATTAATTTACAAAGCAAATGATTGTCTAGCCATTATGCTGTACCCCTGAAACTAATTCAAAATAATATTGAATATCAAGTGTAATTGAAAAATAAAGTAAGTACGATACATAACTTGAGAAAGAGGTTTTGGCACCAATAGATGTCATTTTGTATCCATTTTTGCAGCATTGTGAATACTAAGAAATAGTCCTCAGAAGAGGCAAGTTGTACTCTGATCAGGAATGCACCCTCATGAGATTAGGATATGGAGCAGAAGTAATTGCTAACTTGTGACAAAAAAAAATTATCAGGATTAAATCAAGCTGCTAAATGTCCTCCAACTTTGCCTGCCCCATTTACATGACCTGGTGTGATTAGGCCCAGAATCTTGGGTGGGCTTTGGAAAGGCAACAGTTATTATCTACTCGGAGATTGTTTGAGGTGGATCAGATGCTTGGCTGGGTGGATCTTTGTTTGCTGGGTGTCTGACACAGTGTTACCAGTGCTGTGGCTCTCCTTTACTGAATCTCCCTATATAGAGGCATGTTTTCAGGAAGGCATTTACTGTAGAGGCCTTGTCATACACAGACTTATAAGGCAGACAATGGGATATGAGAACTCAGAAGGTAGAAAATGTAGGGATTCATAAGTGTTAATTTCAAATAAGTATAATTGCCAAAATGAAATAATCACTCTATCTAGATAAAGCAGACTAAGTTGGAACAAGCAAATGTTCTTGGCAGGAAGTTGATCACATGCTGCACAATTTGATTTATGGGCAGCTACAGACATCTTTACATTTTTTTCTGGCTTAATGTGACGTTGAATTATTGAACGCCTTTTTGCTAAACATTTATTAACAATCCAAAAATACCAATAACTGGATGACCAATTTATTTGTCTTATTCTTAAATAACCCTTCTCTGTGTCAACTTCATGTTTCAGAATCATCATTACTAAAATTTCTCAGAACATTGGGGAATTAGTCTTCTTTCCTAGTAGTCAGGTGCCACTATTAGGCATCGGACTTTCCTATTTTCAATAACACTACCACCTCAGTAGTGACCTTGAAAGAGATTACAAGCAACATTTAACATAGTTTAGTCTCTCTTGCTATACAAACAAACAACATATCTTCCCTGATTCCCATTCTCATTCTTTCTTACTTTCTTCTTTCCATAACTTCTTAAGTAGATCACATTCACTGTCTCCACTTTCACACCTCTATTCCCTTTTCATTTTACTATAAAATGGTTTTTGCTGTCATTGTCCATGAAAACTATTCTTGACAAAGTCAATACTCTCACTGGGCAATGCTATCCTCTCATCACCTATGTGCTGATGATTCCCAGATCTATGATTTAGCTCCAACATCTCCTTGAAATGTCAGGATATACAGTGGCAAGCCAGTATCTCCAGCTAAGTGTCTCACAGGCAATTCAACTCTTTATGTCCAAAATGGAATTCATCATTTCTCCCCTAAAACCTATTCCTTCTTTGATGTCTCTACTTGTCCTTCAATTGAAAAATCATATTTTATTCCTTTCTTTATTTTACCATAAATCTGATAAATCACTATGTCTAATTTACTTTCTCTCCTAAATATTTCTTGTATTTATCTTTTCTAATTTGGTCCTACTAAATGCTCTCTCATTTTAACTTGTGGACTATAATAATAATTTTCAATTGACCTCTGATCTTCTCCTTCTAATTCACTCTCCACACTTGCCACCAGAAACATCTTTAATAAAATCTGGTCTTGATACTGCTATGACTAAAACTGCAGCTTCCTCGTTACCTACTGAATAATGTTCAACCTATCTAATATGTATGGCATTTAATGCCTTTTAGCACCTTATCTTGCATATATTTCCAAACTTAACTTGGAGATGTTCTTTACTCCTTCCCTATAACATGCCATTATGTTTTCTTATACTTTGCATATACCATTCACTCTGTCTAGAATGTCTTTCTGTACATATATTTCTCTGGCTTGTATAATTTTACATATCTTTAAGATTCAGCTTAGATCTACTTTAGGAAAGAGTCTATGTGTGCCCTCCACACTCTCAAAGTTACTTTTTTAACTTCATCAAGCATCAAGCATATTTAAATGTCATCTGGGAAAAGAACATTTGGGGGAAAAGAAGTAGTTTAAGAAGTCCCATTTTGCAATACATTTGGGCACCCCTTGTGGCCCTCCCCAACTGTTTCAATTCAGTCTACCCCTCACTAGCTTTCTTCTATTCCCTTGAGTTTTCAGGTATATGGTATAATCCATGTTTACCAAATTAAATAGTAAATAGTGCATTGACTTCTAAGCCAATTCTGTTGCTGTTTCAGCAAAAAAAAAAAAAAAAAAAAATCCAAGGAAAATAAAAACAACTTCCTGAACCTTGAACACTTAAGGATGGAAGGCCAGGCCTATCTATCTAAAATATGAGCTAATCTACCAACCCTTAGCAAGTGGTCTGGCTTTGAGACAAGTTTGTACTGCTGAGTAAGTTGGGGTTCTGAGCTACAAGCCACACAAACACAGTTAGGATAAAGGATTTATTTGTGAAGGACATTAGGCACTGCTGTAATTGAAAGGAGGTTGGGAAATCAAGCTTGCAAAGAACAAAATCTGAGGAAGCTCCAGGGAACAAAGTAACTCTTATAGCAGGAAACAGCTGATTAGGCCACTGCTGATGCTGCCACTACTTCTGCCACACAAGTTAATTTCTGTTTCCTTTTTTCTCATATGAAAAAAATGCTAAGTCCTTTGCTTGGAAGATCTATTCTTGACAGTAGGATGTTAAAATCCCCTACTATGAGTGTGTTGCTGTCCATATCTTTCTTGAAGTCCTCCAAGGTTTTCCTTATATATTTGGGTACACCTGTGTTAGGTGCATATATGTTTACAAAGGTTATCTCTTTTTGATGGATTGTTCCCTTAAGTATTATGAAACGTCATGCTTTGTCTCTTTTATGGCTATTGTTGTGAAATCTAGTTTGTCAGATATAATTATTGCTACCTCAGCTTTTTTCCATGTCCATTTGCTTGAAATAAACTTTTTCCAACTTGAAATAAATTTTTTCCAACCCTTCAACTTTCAGTCTGTATAGGTCTTTTGTTCTTAAGTGGGTCTCTTGTAGACAGCATATATGTGGGTCATGTTTTCTTATCCATTTAGCTACCCTATGTCTTTTGATTGGAGAATTTAACCCTCTTACATTTAAGGCTATGATTGATAGGTACTTATTCATTGTGATTCTTTTTCCCTTAGCACCTGTGTGCCTATGTGCCTGTCTGTCTGCCTCTCTCTCTCTCTCTCTCTCTCTCTCTCTCTCTCTTGCTCTCGTTCTCGCTTTCGATCTCTCTCTTTTTCTTCATTGTCTTAAAGCAGTCCTTTTAGCATCTCTTGCAATGCTATTTTGGTGGAGATGTATTCTTTTAGCCTCCTTTTGTCTGGGAAACTCCTTATTTCGCTTTCCATTTTGAATGAGAGTCTTGCTGCATAGAGTATTCTTGGTTTCAGGCCTTTGTTTTTTATCACTTGGAATACTTTTTTGCGATTACCTTCTGGCTTGCAGTGTTTCTGCTGAGAAATCACCTGACAGCCTTATCAGAGCTCCTTTATATGTTATTAGCTGTTTCTCTTTTGCTGCCTTTAGGATTCTCTCTTTGTTTTTGAGTGTTGCCATTTTAATTATGATGTGTCTTGGTGTGGGCCTCTTTGTATTCATATTTATTGGGAGTTTCTGTGCTTCCTGGACTTGTGTGAATTTTTCTCTCATCAAGTTAGGGAAGCTTTCTGTCATTACTTTTTTCAAACAGGTTTTCTATACTTTACTCCTTTTCATCTCCTTCTGGTATCACCCTATGATATGTATATTATTATTTTTCATGGTGTCCTGCAACTTTCTTAAACCCTCTTCATGTTTTCAGCCTTTTTTCCTTGTTTCATGGTCTGGGTATTTTTTTTTTTTTCACTATTGTCCTTCAAGTCACTGACCCAGGCCTATGCTTCCTCTAACTTGTGTTTGATCCCTTTTACTATGTTTTTCATCTCAGAGATTGTATTCTTCATTTCCTGCTGGCTCTTACTCCTAAATCCTTTTAATGCTGGTGTAATTCTCAGTAAGTTCCTTGTAGCTGTCCTGGAATTCTTCATAGTTCCCCTGCAGTCCTTTATAGTTATTTTTCAGATGGCTCAGCTCATTGAGCTTCCTTATAACCATTATTTTTAATTCCATGTCTGATTGTTTGCTGGCCTCTGTTGCATTTAGAAGTCTTTCTGGGGATTTCTTTTTTCCTGCCAATGTTTGTTTTTCTCCTGATTTTGATAGCTATTCTTGTTTGTTTCTACTTCTTAGATTGATGTGCTTTGACTCCCTGCCTTTGTGGTGTAACCTTCTATGGTAGGAGTCCTTTGGGATTCAGTGGTGCAGTCTCCTTGAGTTCTTGAATTAGATGTTTTTAGGATGCTCTTTATGCCATTTATTTGGACTGTCTGGTTGTATTTTGGTTTTGGTTATTGTTATGTTGCTTTTTGGTGAATCCTTCCCTCTGGTTAGCTGTCTGAGAGTCAGTTCATCTACCAAGTCTTGTATACTGTTATAGGAGACTAATAACTCATGTAGAAGAGATTGTGGTGGAGTTTTTCTCCCTAGTATTTGGTTTTTACCATTTTCTTCTCATCCTAGGTCTGCCCCTGGTGGTGTGAGATCATGTCCCAGTCTGGGCCTAGAGACCCTGTTCATGACTACCAGCTTTCTACTGCCTGTGTCTGTCTCTTTCCTTTGTTGCTCTAGCCAGTCTGTAATTTGAAGTCAGGCTTAAACACCATGGGGCATGGCAAAGTAATTCCTTCAGATGGGGCTAGTAATCCCCTCAGGCTGATGCCACTTGGAGGGGAGTGGTCTGCTTGAAGTGTGACTACCAAAGCTCAGGGAAGGAGTCAGCACTGGGGTCTTGTCCACTGCTCCTCCAGCTCACTCTAACACCACCAACCCAAACTCTCCCCAAGCATCTCTAAACAATCTGCCCCCTCCCAATGGAGCCCAGGACAAGTAGGTGTGAATACAATCATGCACACCATTTCAAAAGAATCTTTGTGTGGTCCCCTTCCTCCAGCATTGGTTCCTGTGGGTATTTCTTTAGCAGAGCTACTGTGCTGTGCACAGGCATGCAAGCCCAAGTTCCCTGCCAAGTCTCCTTCCAAAAGAGTCTCTGGGTGGCTCTGGTCCCTAGGGGCACCATTCTCCCTTTTCAAAAATCACACAGTCTAACAGTCAGGGCTTGACTCTGTCTTTGCATGCCTCCGACATGTTTATCCAAACTCTCTCATTGAATCCTTCCTGGATGTTGCTGGGAAATGTACCTACAGTGGGAATGCAGTTTCCAGGGCCTGCACTGCACTGGTCTTCTCTTCAACCCAGGAGCTCCTGGCTAATGAGTCAATCAGCAGTTGCCCCAACCAGAAGTGCTGGGCTAGGTAGCCCTGGCAACTCTGCTTAGAAAGCACAGGACACTTTTTTTGCCCACTCCTGTGCAGTCCCTGTACTCCCAACCCTGTCTGCACTAATTTACAGCCACTCTCACTCATTCATGCTCTGTGCTTTCGTTCCAAGTTGTTCCACATTGGAAGCAATTGGGGAAGGCTGCTAGATACTCTGTGCCATCCCCTCACCCCCTGGCAAACTCCTGATGGAACATTTGATTGGTTGAATTTGTCACATGAATGCTCCCTGGCTGTATTGAAGTACTGGTAAAAGAAGGATCTGGACAAGAGATACATTCTGGATGGCTTCTCTTCTGAACCCACTCTAATTAGACTTTTATAATCACCTCTCCCCTGAAGTGACTCATCACAGTCACCAATCAATAAATTACCAAATCCAGTTGTTAATTCCCAGTTCTCATCTTATTTGTATTTTTAGCAGTATTTGTTTCAGTTGATCATTACATCTTCCATGTAACAATTTCTGCACCTAACTTCCAAGATATAAGTTTGTCCTGTTACTTCTAACTGCTAGAGTGTTGTATACCTCATTTCTTGGAACTTTACTCCATTTTTCTTATTGTCTGGATGATCTCATTCAGTCTTATGGCTCTACCATCTATATATCAAATTAACCATAAATTTATGTCTAGCTTAGACTTTTCCCAAAAGCCCAGAATAAATTAAAGAACTACCACCTAATATGAATCTTCAGTTCAATTTCTAAAAAGTATCTCAACTTTAAAATATTTAAAATCTAACTCATGCTATAAACTTTTTCTTGTTTCTGATGTCAGTAATTACAAATTGTATTTAAAAATACTTCGTTATATTGAAACTATATCCAGATTCTGACAACTTACTACCACTTCTATTGCTACCATTTTCATCCAAGGCACAATCTGTTCTCACCTGGATTATTGAAAGAGCCTATTAATTTTTTTTCTATTTCTATTCTCCCATGTGGTCTACTATCTTTATAGTAACCAATGTGATCCTGTAAGAACATAAGTCAAATCATAATACCTTTAGGATCAAATCTTTCAGTGGCTCAGCTGTTTGATCCAAGATTCTCATGTAAATAACTAGGAAGCCTTTAACCAAGTGTATAGAATTCTTGGCTTAACAAATATCAAGTGGACAAAAATTCTTAACAAATAGGCTAGGCTTCAGAATGGGTGATTTAATTTCTTATCATTGATCAGAGAATGGAAAGTATGCAAAGTAATCAAAAATATACTTCCTCTAATATGACTTAGGGAAGTGAAATGCGATAAATGTGTCAGAGACCAAAATGTTGAGGAAAAAGGTACCTGAAAATTAATGGAAGTCATAATAAAAAATATATAAACAGGATCATTACCAACTAATTAGATAATTTCAGTAATGCAGTGTTCATGTATTTGTAGCCTGTGATCTCATTTCAATCTTGAAATAGAAGATTTGCTGTGGAAAAAAAATCATAGAGGTCATGGACATTCAGATGAAAAGCTAGAAGAAATATAAATGAAAATTTGCTAAATTTAATACACTGACCAAACAATTTGGGACCTTTAAGTTTTGAGTTTGCATGTGTATTGAATGTAAGAAGGTAACAGTGTAAAAGATAAGTTGTACTCTTCATCAGAGTAGCCACAATTATTGGTTGATATTGAAAGGAAGATAAAAGAGATGGAATTTCCATTGGAAATGTTTGATGGACTGCCTAATTTGAGAAATGAGTTTGGATTTAGATGAGCCCATTATTGAGTGGCAAGCACATAGCAGAAATGGACATAGTGAATGATATGTGGCTCCAATATCCTTGGGAAGAAGAACATGTGAGAGCATGAGTGTGTGGACAATAAATATAGAAGTAGTTACTGGAGCAAATGATTTTAGCAGATTAACAACTTAAGTATACATCTGAAAAAGGAAAAAATGAATAGTTCATTTGTGAGACAGTCCTGAGATTTCAATAAGGATATTCCTAACTGATGTGTTCATATTAGAAGAGAAAGCTATGAATTGCATTTTCCTTCTTTTTAATTTATAATGCAACCTGAACTGATTTCTGAATAAACTCTCCAAAGAGGAAACCTTGATAAGATTAATATTGAGGTTATTTACTGATATCATAAAAATATTGCTAATTATTTCCTCATATGGTATCAGTGAAAGAGAAAAACCTTGTGGATGATTAGCTTTCAATAGAAGGAAAGCCACTGGATTTAAAGTGACAGTTTCATTCTTTGTATTAACAATGAAGCAAAGAACAAGTAGGAGAGAGCTGCAGATATCTTAGTGAATAAAATGGGAAACAGGATAATTTAATACTGATAGTGTTACTAACTGGTACAACTAAATCCAATACTTATTTATTGGGCATTTACTGGGTGATATCTACTGTGTGATAGACATCACCATGAGATCCAGCAATGAGGCTCTTGCCTCAAACTGCTTGCAGTTATAATAATGATAAGGCTAATAGCAAAAATAGTCAATAGTTGTATCTGTAGAATTTATGTATGACCCTTGGAACACAAGTTATTGCTGCTGTATGAGGTAAAAGCAGGGTATAACTGGTAGAGAAGAATTGTTTCTTCTCACTGATTTCAGCTTGGAGCCTTTTGGAGCTGATATGAAAAATGGTAAGGAGGAAATATTTCAAAGTGGCTTTCAGATTAACTGGGCAGTAGCGGTGACACAGAGTTCCTGTGGGAATGTGTAGGAAGGTTGCTCTTTTTTAGTTGCCGGTGGTATCGCTGTTTTCCTGACCCTGAATTTGAGACAGAGGGAGAGATCTGGAAGGGCTGGGGTTTTGATAGGTCTTAGGATAATTGGGTCACCTTCTCACTTGTCATCATGCTCAAGAACTGCCTGACTGGATGGTTTCCCAAGAGGCATTTGTGAGGCCTGTTATCTAACATTTTTTTTTAGCACTGCTATGTCCCCTGGCCATTGATACTATAAACACTTGGTTTATTAGGTTTACCCTGTATAATAGAAATGCTAAAAGGGTAAAAACTTCAGAATACTAGCTTGTGAAAATTACTACAGGGTCATTTAAAATCATTGTTATCTCTGCATTAAAGCAAAATTCCTAATACATGGCTGAACAGACATGTTAGTCCTTGTGCCTACCTCATAGGTATTTTCATTTCAAGGGAAAACAGATAGTAGGCAGGAATAGGTAGCTATATGGATGGAGAAGTAATTTTTCATGTAGACAACAGAGTCTTTTTTTAATTTAATTTTATTGTTGTATTACATCCATCCCCTTTTTGCTTCCCTCTGTCCCCCTCCCCACCCACCCATTCCCCCCAAACTCAATCCCACCTGTTGTGCATGTCCATGTTTCCTTTATACTAGGTTCTTGTCTAAACTGCACTCCTTCCTTGCCTCTTCCTCCCCCCTCCCCCCAGCCCTCTTCCCCCTGACCACTGAAGGCCTATCCACTGTATTCATATATTTGGTTCTGTTTTGCTTGTTGTTAGTTTTGCTCATTATTGTCCTGTAATGGGTGAGATCATACGATATTTGTCCTTCACTGACTGGCTTATTTCACTAAGCATAATACTCTCCAGTTCCATCCATGTTGTTGCAAAGGGTACGAGTTCCTTCTTTCTTTCTGCTGTATAGTATTCCATTGTGTAAATGTACCAAAGTTTTTTGATCCAATCATCCCCTGATGGGCACTTAGGCTGTTTCCAGCACTTGAATTAAGAAAATAAGTAGAAAAGAGGAGAAAGGGTGGGAATAACTATAGGAGTAAAGTGGATGATTAATAACCTTGGACCCCACAGGTTGAGGCCCTAAGGTGGATGTGAAACTTCTAGGTTCCTTTTGGGACCAAGGACAGGAATGCAAACCTTGAACAGCTTCAGTGACTTTCTGATTCAACTTATCCAGAATATGATACTTGGATGACAGCGTATAGTCATTTGGAACATTATGCAAGTTCTCAAAAACTTGTATAACATAATAGACAATGTTTTTTGATTGCAGCAAGAAATATATGTCTGGATTCCTAGGCAGAAGTCACCCTGTGCCATTTGGCAGTACACAGGAATTGAGAGAGAAGGTTTTAAATTGCACTTTTGAACCTGGCCTCACAGCATTCATCCAGGCAGTGAAGCCAGGCTGAAACTAACATGAGTTCAGTGCAGGAGAACAATGATAAAAAAATGTTTGCAAGTCTTCTCTGTCAATAACAAAGCTCATCTTTTTGTGCCAGCAAGACATTGCAGGCAGCCCACATTTCAAATTCATTTAATCTCAAAATAATTCAAAAATCAAAGAGCTTATTCAACCATCAAGATATACCGGATTGACTCACTGTGTATTCATGCAAGAGACTGTGTTTAGAGGGAGGGGAAGGGAAGAATCCAATACAAAATCAGTCAAAGCAGCATTAGTTTTTGTTCAGTTTAAATTGTTTTCAAACCATACAACTGCACTCTGAATACTGAGAAATATTGCTGAAGAATAGTTGATGATGTCATCATTTGCATTTTCCAACTAGTGACAATATATATAATAGCCCCTTTATCTCTGCAATTAAGTGGCCATTGCTTCTCCCTGACACTAGGATATTTTCATCTCACTGATTTCCCATTCAGTTTTTTTGACAATTATAATAGTTTTTATTGTTGTTCTACTACA
This sequence comes from Noctilio leporinus, assembly GCA_004026585.1. Lineage (NCBI taxonomy): Eukaryota > Metazoa > Chordata > Mammalia > Chiroptera > Noctilionidae > Noctilio > Noctilio leporinus. Next base: position 41,630 of record PVIW01007797.1, on the reverse strand, counting down.
GTTATTCCAATTTTTCCCCTGTTGCTCTCCACTGCTCCCCATTCAGTTCCTAATTTTACACTTTGTCCTTGTTACAGTTCCTATAGCACAAAAAGCTAGGACAGAAGTGGGGAGAAGCATCAAGTTTTCAAGTTGTTAAAATATTATCATCTTCATACCATTTTGCATGTGTATACTTAGCATGTTGGCTTATTCCTATGTTTTTCCTTCTATTCTCTCAATTATCACCCTCCTGACTGAGGGTGAAAGGGCTGGTGTAAATTAACTCTCTGAACTTCAGTTCCTAATTGGTAAAACATGGACAATAATGAGCCCTGGAAGGGCCCCTAAATTTACCCTTTCTTAGTTTTACAGGAGAGATTTATACAAAAAGAGGTAAAGGTCCCTCTTTTTTCCCTGTGAGTGACAGAGTTACCTATGTACTATTTGAAGCCAAGTTATTGGGATAAAGGAGAACTGGCTTTCTACAGTAGAGCATGTCCACTGTCATAGAGTAATTGTTCAAGTTTGATGTAAGACTCAGAAAGCAAACTTGCTCAAGGAGTTATAGGAAAATAATTAATAACCTCTCCCCACCCTGACAGGTGCTGAGACTAAAGATTGTCCTTTTCTACTCATTTATATTTATTTAATATATGAGGTCTATCTTGCAAGTATCATCCATGCAAACTGTTTTAATTATATTGACATTGGCTTGATAATTTATGGACAGACCTTGTATATCCACAATCTTCTATACAAAATTACAAAATCTGAAGTCTGAAAATGAAGTATTTTTTTCTTTTTAATTTGGCCTCAAACTCATTTAACAATGAAAATTTTCCTAATTTGATAGATGAGGACTTTTATATTCTTTATCAGTCCAACTTAGAGTGAATATTTATTTGTTTCACTATAGATATATTACCTGTATTGGATTATGGGATATTACTTTAGATCTTCCTGGGGTACAATTTATAGTAGAACAAGTCTTCACTTAGTGTCATAGATAGTATCTGGGATTTTAAGCAAAACCAATTTTACCATAAGCTAATTGCTATATATAAGATTTAAATTCCTCTGACATCTCATCAATGTTATAATGAAATGCCTTTGAATAAAACAATGTTGTAGCCCTGGCTGGTGGCACAGTGGATAAGGAGCCAGCCTTATTTTACACTTCCCTTTTCTTCCTCAGTTTTTCTTTCTTTCCTTTTCTTATTTTTGCCATTCTTTCTCTTCCTTTGTCCATTTTTTCATTTTCCTCTTTCTACCCTTTAATCTTATTATTTCTCTTCTTTTTCTCCTTTCACAATCACTTTTATTTCATTTGGTCTTCTGTATTCTTTTTTGCCTTCTATTCTATTCCTCTTTCCACTAATTATTTTTTGCTCATTTGTCATGGATTTTCTTGTTGTTGTTGCTTTTTACTTGTTTTTGATATTTTTTCTTGACCTGTCAGCATTTGTACAACAGTATACAAGGCATGGTGGGGGTTGTGCCTCTCAGCTGGTCAGAAGGAATATGTCAGCAATGAATGGGCTAACAATAACCAAGATCCAGATATACCTCGTGAACCCATATAACCCAAGTAAGGGGTATTCCTACAGCACCCAGACGAAGACATGATCTGACATCACCAGAGGTGGATCCAGAAAGAGAAGAAAATGATTCCCTACTAAAGAAGATCACACAGCAAAGACAGAAAGTCAAACCAGATCAACCTAAGAAGCAGAAACAAACAAGAAGAGTCACCTAAAATGGGGATGCAAAGAAACAACCCATGAGCAAAAAGAAAGAGTGCTAAATGAAATACAGGTATCCAAACTACCAGATATTGAGTTCAAAACAATGGTTTTAAGGAAGCTCAATGAGCCCAGTGGAAACAGCAAAGAACTCCAAAGAAACTACAAGGAACTTACTGAGGGCTACACCAGTGTTAAGAAGGACATAGAAACTATCAATAAGCACCAAGAGGAAATGAAGAATACAATTTCTGAATTAAAGGACACAGTAGAAGGAATCCAAAGTGGGCTACTGGAAGCAGAGGATTGGATCAGTGAGCTGGAGGACAATGTAGAAAAAATTCCCCAGAATGCCAACAAAACAAAGACTAAAAAAAAAATGTAGGCTTTAGGATAGCTGCAGGACAGCATGAAACATAATAATATCTATGTAATAGGGAAACCAGAAGGAGAAGAAGAGGAGTGAGGAGTAGAAAACCTGTTTGAAAAAGTAATGACAGAAAACTTCCCTAACTTGATGAGAGGAAAAAGTCATGCAAGTCCAGGAAGCACAGAGGGTTCCAACAAAGATGAACCAAAAGAGGCCTACTCCAAGACACATTATAATTAAAATGGCAACATTAAGAGACAAAGAGAATAAAAAGACAACAAGAAAGAAACAGCTAATAACATATAAAGAAGCTCTGATAAGGCTATCAGGTAATTTCTCAGCAGAAATTACAAGCCAGAAGGGAATCACAAAAAAAATATTCCAAGCAATGAAAGGCAAAACAAAGGCCTACTACCAATACTACTCTACCCAGCAAGACTTTAATTCAAAATGTAATGTGAAATAAGGAGTTTTCCAGACAAAAGGAGGCTAAAACAATATATCTCCACCAAACCAGCATTGCAGGAGATGCTAAAGGGACATATTTAAGAAGATGAAGAAACAGAGAGAAAGACAGAAAGGAACACAGGTACAAAGGGAAAAATCACAATAAGTCTCTATCAATAATAACCTTAAATGTAAATGAATTAAATGTTCTAATAAAAAGATACAGGGTAGCTGAATGGATCAGAAAACATGAACCATATATATGATGTCTACAAGAGACACTCCTCAGAACAAAAGATCTACACAGACTAGAAGTGAAGGGATGGAAATAAGTATTTCAAGTAAATGGACATGATAAAAGCCAGGGTAGCAATACTTACATCAGAGAAAATAGATTTCACAACAAAGGCCATGAAAGGAGACAAAGAAGGACATTTCATAATGCTTAAGGGAATGATCCATCAAGAAGGTACCATGTTTGTAAATATATATGCACCTATCAAAGGAACACCCAAATATATAAGGAGAATGTTGGAGGATTTCAAGAAAGATATTGACCACAACACACTCATAGTAGGAAATTTTAACACCCCATTGTCAACAAATGGATAGATCTTTCAAGCAAAGAAACAACAAGGATATTGTAGCATTGAACAAGACTCAATATCAAATGGACTTAATTGAAATATGCGGAACCTTTCACTCCAAAGAAGTAAAATATAATTCTTTTCCAATGCACATGGAATATTTTCTAAGATAAACCACATGATAGGAAAAAAAAACCAAGCCTCCACAAATTCAAAAAATTTGAAATTATATCAAGCATCTGCTTAGATCATAGTGGCTAGAAACTAGAAATCATCCTCATGAAAAAACTAAAAAACATTTAAATTCATGGAGACTGAATAACATGCTATTAGTGAATGGGTTAACAATGAAATCAAGGAAGAAATCAAAAAGTTTCTGGAAACAAATGAAAATGAACACAAAATAACCCCAAAACCTTTGGGACACCACAAAGGCAGTTCTGAGATGGAAGTTCATAACAACACAGTCCTACATAAAAAGGTTAGAAGAATTTAAAATAACCTAACCCTCCATCTACAAGAACTATAGGAACAACACCAAACAAAGCCTAGAGAAACCAAAAGGAAGGAAATAATCAAGATCAGAGCAGAATTAAATGACATAGAGAGTAAAAGAATAATTTAAAGGATCGATGAATCCAGGAACTAGTTCTTTGAAAAGATAAACAAAACAATGAACCTTTAATCAGACTCATCATGAAAAAGAAGAGGACCCAAATAAATAAAACCAGAAACAAAAGAGGAGAAATCACAACCAATACCATAGAAATACAAAGGACCATAAGAAATTACTACAAACAATTATGTGACAAGAAATTTGATAACCTGGGTGAAATGGACAAATTTCTAAAAACATATAATCTTCCAATACTGGATCAAGAAGAAACAGAAAGCCTGAACAGACTAACAACTAGTAAAATTGAAGCAGTAATCAAAAATCTCCAAGCACACAAAAGCCCTTTACCAGATGACTTCATGGGCAAATTTTACCAAACATTTAGGGAAGAACTAACTCCTATCCTTCTCAAACTATTCCAAAAAATCCAAGAAAAGGGAAAACTTCTAAACTTTTTCCATGAGGCCAGTATTATCCTAATTCCAAAACCAGATCAAGACACAACAGAGAAAGAAAACTACAGGCCAATATTGCTATTCCGCACAGATGCCAAAATCCTCAATGAAATATTGTCAAACTGGATCCAGCAATACATTAAAAAGATCCTATACCATGATCAAGCAGGATTCATCCCATGGATGCAAGGATGGTATTGTATAGACAAATCAATAAATGTAATACACCATATAACCAAAATGAAGACACAAGCAATATGATCATACCAATAGGTGCTGAAAAAGCATTTGATGAAGTACACCACCCATTTATAATAAAAACACTCAGCAAAGTGGGAATAGAGGTAGCATACCTCAACATAATAAAGGCATATATGAGAAACCTGCAGCCAATATCATACTCAATGGGTAAAATATAAAACTTTACCCCTAAGATCAGAAAGAAGACAAGAGTGTCTACTCTCTCCATTTCTTTTTAACATAGTACTGAAATTTCCAGCCAGAGAGATCAGAAAAGAAAAAGAAATAAAAGGCATCAAAGGAGAAAGTAAAACTCATTATTTGCAGATGACATGCTAGTGTACATAAAAACCCTATAAGCCCCATGAAAGAAAACTACTTGACCTAAAAAGTGAATGCGGCAAAATAGCTGGATGCAGTCAATTCAAAAATCAAAAGCATTTTTGTATACCAACAATGAAGTATCAGTGATAGAAACTAGAAAAAATATCCCATTTACTATAACAACAACAACAAAATAAAGTACCTAGAAATAAACTTAACCAAAGAGGTAAACAAACAAACAAACACACAAAAAAACCTGTACTTGGAAAACTACAGAACACTGAAGAATGAAATTAAGGAAGATAGAAATAAATGGAAGTATATACCATGGTTATGGATGGGAAGAATTACCATCATTATAATCTCCATACTATCCAAAGCAATTTATATATTCAACACAATTCCTAACAAAATACCAATGACATATTTCACAGATCTAGAACAAATATTTCAAAAATGTATATGGAACAAAAAATAACCCTGAATAGTCTCAGCTATTTTGAAAAAAAAAAAAAGAACAAAGTAGGAGGGATCACAATACTTGATATGAAACTATATTACAAGGCCACTGTAATCAAAAGAGTCCGGTGCTGGCATAAGAACCAATATATAGATCAATGGAACAGCATAGAGAGCCCAGAAATAAACCCAGGCCTCTATGATCCATTAATATTTTACAAAGGTGGAAGGAACATACAATGGGATAAAAATGGCCTCTTCAATAAATAGTGTTGGGAGATCTGGACAGGTACATGCAAAAAAATGAAACTAGGGAACCGAGTTACACCATATACTAGAATCAACTCAAGATGAACAAAAGATTTAAATGTAATCACCATAAAAGTCTCAGAAGAAAACATATGAAATAAAATTTCATATATCTCATGCAGCAATATTTTCATCACTATATCTCCTAGGGCAAGGGATATGAAAGAAAGAATAAAGAAATGGGACTACATCAGACTAAAAAGTTTCTTCTCAGCTAAAGAAAACATCAGCAAAATGAAAAGGGGACCAACTTTATGGAACAACATATGTGCCGATGATACCTCAGACAAAGGTTTTATCTCCAAAATATATAAAGAATTTATGTAACTCAACACCAGGAAGACCAAAAATCCAATTAAAAAATAGGCAAAGGACCTGAACAGATACTTCTTCAAGGAGGATATACACATACAAAATGCCCATAGGCATATGAAAGGATGCTCAACATCCCTAGCCATCAGAGAGATGCAAATTAAAACCACAATGAGATATCACATCACACTAGTCAGAATGGCCATCATTAATAAACAAAGAAACAAATGCTGGAGAAGAGAAAAGGGAACCCCAGTGCACTGTTGGTCAGAATGAGGACTGATGCAGTCACTCTGGAAAACATATAGACTTTCCTTGAAAAACTAAAACTGGAGTTGCCTTTTGAATCTGCGATTCCACTGCTAGGATTACACCTGAAGAATCCTGAAACACCAATTCAATAGAATTTATAAAACATCCCTATGTTCATAGCAACACTATTCACAATAGTCAAGTCCTGGAGGCAGCCCAAGTGCCCATCAATGGATGAGTGGATAAAAACACTATGGTACATTTACAAAATGGAATACTATTCAGCAGAAAGAAAGAAGAAACTCCTACCTTTTGTGACAGCATGGATGGAACTGGAGAGTATTAGTTAGTGAAATAAGCCAGGAGGCAAAGGCAAACATTGTATGATCTCACCTAATACAGGAACCTAATGAAGAAAACAAACAAATGAGCAAAATAGAACCAAAGTCCTGAAAACAAGGAACAGACTGACAGTGACCAGAAAGGATAGGGGATGGGGAGAAGGGAGGAAGGAAGGGTAAGGTTCTAGTCAAGGAATTAGTATAAATGACCCATGGACATGATCATGGTAAGGATTTACTGTGAGAGAGGGATGGAGGTGGGAGTGGCAGGGGAAAGCAAGGGGAAAATGGGACAACTGTAATAGGACAATAAAACATTGAAAAAAAGACATAGGGTAGCTGATTGGATAAAAACATGACCCTGATATATGCTCTCTGTAAGAGACCTACCTCAGAATGAAAGATTAACACAGTTTGAAAGTGAAGGGATAGGAAAATACATTTCATACAAATGGAGACAAAAACAAAGCTAGGGTAGTAATACTTATAGCTGATTACAGACTTCAAAACAAAGACCATGACAAGAGACAAAGAAGGTAATTGAATAATACTAAAAGGGATCAATCCAACAAGAGGACATAACCCTTTTAAACATATATGCACTCTATATAGGATCACCTAAATACATAATGAAAATCTTGGAGGTCTATAAGAAATAGATTGGCAGCAATAGAGTCATTAGAAGGGATTTAACACCCCATTGTCACCAGTGGATAGATCTTCCAGATAAAATATAAACAAAGAGACTGCTACCTTAAACAACATTAAATTGAATGTGTTTAATTGACATTAATAGAAAGTTTCATGCTAAAGAAAGAGAATACACATTCTCCTCAAGGGTACATGGAACATTCTAAAAGATAGACCACATAGTAAGACACAAAATAAGTCTTAACAAATTCAAGAACATTACAACCATACCAAAGATTTTTTCAGTTCACAATTTTTAAAAACTACAAATCAATCTCAATTAAAAAATGAAAATTATTGAGATACATGGGGGATAAATAACATGTTAATTAAATAATAACTGGGTTAACAAAGATCATGGAAGAAACCAAAAAATACCTTGAAATGAAGAAAACACAAGGACCCAAAACTAATGGGATTCAGTGAAAGCAGTCCTGAGATGGAAGTTCATAACATTATAAGTGTACCTAAAGATGATAGAAAAATCTCTAACAATGTAACCCTACACCTAAAAAAACTAGGAAAACAACAACAAACCAGTTGGTAAAAGATAAATACCATATAGTCTCATTTATAAGTGGAATGTAGTGAGTAAAATGAACCAACAAGCAAAATAAAACCAGAGACATAGAAACAGAATACACTGACAGCTATAAGAGGGGAGGGGAAAAAAGAAAAGTTAAGACTAAAAAAAATTAACTTATGCTCTAAGGATGGTGAACCAATCCCTCATAATTATGGATTTGCCCATGATTATAGCAAATATTGCCTTGCCAGGTTTAGGGCTAGGGTCCAGTTTTGAAATGTGAGAGTATAGCCTAGTATATCACATGTCTGTTTTCAGTGGAACTTTTTTTAAAAAATTGCTCATGCTTAGTGCAAAACCTGATCCATGCTGTGATCAGGTAACCAAGAGACCATCAATTACAGATCTCCCCTGGCAGTGAGCCATGCTCCCTTCCCTCCCTTGCAGGTAATTGATGGGCTGAAGCGATTAAGGGTGATATGCTACCTCACAACCACCACTTCCATAACCAAGAAGATATGAGCACACAAAGCATTTCAGTCTTTAATTGATACTTCTCATGAGTTGTCTAGACAGGGGCCATTTATATATTTGTTGCCCTCATTTTTCTTTTCTCCCTGGGGTTAGGTATTGCAGCTGGTAGGGCCATTAGCCCCTTGTCCCTGCTGTGAGTTCTTGCTTGCTGCCTTCTAATTTGTCAGAACAGAATCCTTGAACACACAGTGGATAATAGGACAAAACAGACAGGACATGAGGGTATCTGGGAACCAGCAATATTCACTTGATGAGGCAGAGGCTTTGGATCTGACCTAGCTGTTGGTATATAAACCAGGCTAGTGGTAGGATATCAATAAGAGGGAAAATAATATCGATAGTAGTTATCATTATTTTTATAGTTATAACAATTATTACAATACAACTAGCATTACTTGAACACCTACTCCATGCTGGGAACTTCACATTCATAATTTCATTTAATGACTGAATAATCTTGTGTAGTATGAATCATCATCCCTAGTTTGTCCATTGCTATTCAGCTCAAATGTTTCAGAGTTTAGATTCAGCCTAAAGTCAATTTCTGTCCAAAGCACATGCTCTTTTAATTAGACCATACTGCCTATTTAGAAAATTTCATGCTGTAGACATATTGTGCTTGGAATTCTCTGGAAACATAATTGGTTTGAGGGCCAGACCAGAAAAATAGCTGCCCAAGGCATTAGGATATAAAGAATATTGAAAATGTATTGGAAAATTTGGAAGTATGGAGCCAATTAACTCAGATTTCCAGATGAGAACTTATATGTTATTTACCCCACTCCACCTAAATCAGAAACAGACTTTGAAAGAAAATAAAAATAATCCCTTATCATATTTAAGATATATTTTCATTTAGCAGTTTTGCTCAATACATCTCCAAGTTGTGTGAAGCACAAGAAGCCTTGCCACCAATTCTCAGAATAGTCAGTTGCCTACGGTGACTGTAGCAGTCAGTTGAAAATCTGAATAAACATGGCTTAGTGCTGTGTACCATAAATGAGTGAGTTATTTTCCTGTCTAAATTTTAAACGCTTTTAATGTGTCTCACAATGAATTTTATGGTTCAAAAATTTCATTTAATATATTTCTTAGTTTGAACATAAAGGAGCACTAATTTTGTTAATAGAAAACCAAATATTTGTTTTCATTTTTCTTCTGGTTTCCGCCCTACTCATTCTCCTTCTCCTTCCAACTTTTCCTTTCCTCTCTCCTTATTCTTCCAGTGCATTTCACAGCAGTGTGCCTCTACATTGTGATCACATTAGTAGTTGCAGACCCTACTTAATTCTTTCATGATATGACCTTGGTCATCCCCAGTTTGGAAACCGGAGCAGTTCTCTGTCATGACAGTGGACAACCAACATTGCATGAGTCTTACAGAAGAAAAAATTCCATAAACATGGATAATGTATTCTTGGAAAAGAAGCTACTAGGCACTCCAGTAGTATTATGTTCCTCACAAAGCAGGGGTTTGATGGCATTAATGAAAAATATGTGGCTTGCATGTTGCTTAAAATGGAGCCCTACAGCTTGAGGGTTTTCTTTCCTTCCTCCACTCTCACCCAAATTCCTTCAGAGATCTTGAATTGTCAGTAGATAATTCTCTTAAAATTCTTTTAGCCACCCATGTCAGCAATAAAACTGGCAAAATGTCAGCCAGTTTGTATTAGCAGTGTTAGCATCCTAGTGTCACCCAGCAGTGCTTAGTGAAGCCAAGGGATAAGAAGTGTAAGAAATTCTGGTATTTACATGAAAACTGGGAAACATTTTAGGAGCCCATACATTGTAAAACTGATTGAGAAAAGAACCATAAACATTAGAATTATAGTACTCTTAGAAATCATTAACCTAACCTCTTCTTTGTACAAGCAGGCAATGAAGGCCCACAGAAGAAAGGGGTTTACTAAACTTATGCAATGAGTGGCTGTGGCCAAGTAGGTCCTAAGCCCTGATGTCCTTATTCCCAGAGGAGTGTTATCACCCAAACTCCTAAACATAGGTAATATACAGGCCTGAAAGGAATTAAATGTAACTGTTACCTCTGGCAGCAGCAATTAAAGCCCAGTCACCTTGTCATCTGTATGTTCTGTGTTCTCCTCAGATAAAAATGTGATGTAAATGACTTAGTGATCTAGCTGGGAAATGACTTTGCAGTGGAGGATTATTCTAGGATCCAAGTATATGAGAATTAGACAAATATAACTCTCTGCTTTTAAACCACCATTTTAGGGAAAGGGAGTGGGGAAGGTTTAAACACAGATTATTTGCTAATATTTGCATATTAATGGATCATAAAAGGCAATATTAATAAAAGCAGTTGCAGTGTGAACAGGGACCTGGCTCCACATTTATTGATTTGTCCCTGAGACTCCAGAGGTAATGGGAGAAATGGCACTTATCAGACATGGTTTTGTTTCATTGTTGGGTATCTTTTCCTCTATATGCTTTAGAGTTTGTTACATCAAAGAAGAATGGGTACTCTTGGCTGATAGGTGGTAGGCTATTTATGTTAACTAAGAGACTTATAATTTTCCAAGAATTCTTTTTTAAAAAATCCAGGATGTATATTTTGGCTTGTTTAGATTCACTGAAAGTATAAAGAACTCTTACAACCCAATATTTTCAAAAAAAAAAAAAAAAAAAAGATAAATTATCCAATGTTAAAAAATTGAGCTTGTGGAGAATTTCAGATTGAGTTCTCAAAATGCTTCATGTTAGAGAGGAGGGCCAGGGCCAAAACTGACTTGTTTAAGATCACACAGTAAATTAGTGCTAAACCAGGACTAGAACTCAGGTTTTATGACTCCTAGAAAAGTACGCTCATAGCTTTTTTTGAAAACATATTATCATGTCATGTTATTCTCAAAATATCTTTGGTTTCTGTGGTTATATTGCACAATGCATTTCTGAAACACTGTTAAGCTCCAGATGTGGGATCTAATACTGAGTCTATTACTTGTTTGTTATATGACATTGGGTAAGGCATTTAAACTCTCTGGGTCTCATTTTCCTCATGTGTCAAAATAACAAACTAATACATGCTCCACCTAACTCACCAGATTCTTGGAAGTCTAAAACAAGATGGTGGGTAAGACAACACTTTGAAAAGTATAAAATGTTATGTAGATACAATTACAGTAGTAGTAATATCTTTAAAGTACCTCCAGCAAAGTTTTACTTAATGACAAACTGCTTGTTTTTAGAGCCACATTATGACTTTTTTGAGCTCTAGACACTTTTGCCTTCATGAACTCCTTCCTCTATGAAATGTATTAAAATTGTATCAGTATAAAGATGGATATATTAATATTAAATTTGAAAACATTGTCCTACCTGGTGTAACTGAGTGGATTGAGCTCTGGCCTTTGAAGCAAGAGGTCACTGGTTTGATTCTGAGTCAGGGCAAATGCCCGGGTTGCAGGCCAGGTCCCCAGTTGGGGGCGTGTGAGAGACAACTGGTCAATGTGCAATAGACACATTGACATTTCTCTCCCTCTCTGTCCCCATCCCTTCCAATCTCTTTAAAAATCAATCAAAATATTTAAAAAATATTCTTTAGCCTAAAAGTTTTTTTTTTTTATTTTGTGGGCCCCTACAGTACTGTGCGCCTTAGGAACCTACATTGTCTACTGTGCCTAATGATTAAATTAATCCTTCTGGTTTGGACCAACCCTTAAACTGAGAAGAACAAAGAATATTTTCAAAATATAAACATCCATTGTAAGATGCTAGAGATAAAAAAAGGCAGGGAATCATTAGTGAATCAAGACCAAGAAAGGAGAGAAGGCCAGAGTGGTGAATCCAGCATTCATTCCATGCCACATTTCCCCTCAATATATTTCTTGATTCTAGGAGTGCCGTTGAGATACTAAGAAGCAGAATAGTTTACAACTCCAGGAATCAGGGGACAAAAATGAAGGTCAGAACTCATCACAGAAGAAGGTTTCTGGTAAAGCCACCAGTTTTGGGTTGGGACTCTGAAGGGTAACATTGTAGTGTAAGAGAAAACTAAAAATAGGCTAGCTACTTATGGAGATTGAAGCCTAACATCTAGACCTTTTAATACCTGATTGGATTAAAGTTATCTGGGGTTGTTAGTGCTCTTAGATGAATTATGCCTGCCAAAGGCAAATATAAATCATCTCTGTAGGAAGATAATATCATCTAAAGCCTCAAATTAGTTTTATAATTTTTCATATATGATGTCTTGGATGGTCAGTCAAAAATAATCAGGCCCCCTCCCATATGGCAACCATATCAAAAAACTCTCCCTACCCATGATTTTCTGTATGTTCTTCTTGCTTGCTTAGTTTTTTAGATTCAATTGTTGATAGGTATATACTTATTGCCATTTTATTGTTCATAGTTTTGATCTTCTTTTTCTTAAATGGTCCCTTTAACATTTCATATAATAATGGTTTGGTGATGATGAACTTCTTTATTTTTTTCTTGTCCAGGAAGCTCTTAATCTCCCCTTTGATTCTAAATGATAGCTTTGATGGGTAGAGCAATCTCGACTGTAGGTCCTTGCTTTTCATGCCTTTGAATATTTCTTGCCAATCCCTTCTAGCCTGCAAAGTTCCTTTTGAGAGATCAGCTGACAGTCTTATGGAAACTCCCCTGTAGGTAACTGCTTTTCTCTTGCTGCTTTTAAGATTCTCTCTTTATCTTTAACCTTTAGCATTTTATTTTATTTTAACATATTTTATTTTGCTGTTACAGTTGTCCCAATTTTCCCCCCTTTGCCCCCCTCCACTCAGTACGCCATTTCCTCCAGCAATGTCCCCCTTAGTTCATGTCCATGAGTCAAGTATACAAGTTCTTTGGCTTCTCTATTTCCTTTGTTCTTCTTAACATCCCCCTGTCTGTTCTTTAACCACCAATGTATTTTTTTTCCTTTCATATCCAGACAATTTACCATTTAATTATTGCCTTCTGTCAGCTCAAATCATGTTAATACAAAGTTTTCTTTTCATTATTCCAAAATGTCTACGTTAATTAAAGATTTTATTTATTATTTCCAGAGAGAAAGGAAGGGAGAGAGGGAGAGAGGCAGAGAGGGAGAGAGACATCAATGTATGGTTGCCTTTCACCTGCCACCAGCTATGGACCTGGCTGGAGACCTGGCTTGCAACCTGGTTATGTGCCCTGACTGGAGAATCAAACCAGTGACCTTTGAGTTCCCAGGCTAGAACCATATCTACTGTGATACCAGCCAAGGCTGAACCTTTGGCATTTTAATTATGATGTGTCTTACAGTGGATCTCTTTGCATCATTCTTGTTTGGGACTCTCTGTGCTGCCTAGACTTACATGTCTATTTTATTCACCAAATAAGAAAAGTTTTTTCATTATTTTTTTGAAGTAGATTTCCAATCCTGTTCTTTCTCTTCTCCTCTGGCACCCCTATGATGTGAATGTTGGAATGCTTGAACTTGTCCCAGAGGTTGCTTATACTATCCTCATTTTTTACTTCCTTTTTTCTTTTTTTTGTTCTGATTGGTTTTGCTTTCTTATATTCCAAATTATTGATTTGATTCTCAGCTTCATCCATTCTACTGTTGTTTCCCTGTAAATTGTTCTTTATTCCAATTAATGTATCATTTGTTTCTGACTGGATTTTTTTATGCTGTTGAGGTTCACACTAACTTCCTTGAGCATCTTTATAAACAGTGTTTTGAACTCTGCATCTGATAGATTGCTTAGCTCCATTTTGTTTATTTTTTTTTCTAGAAGTTTGATCTGTACTTTTATTTGGGCCATGTTTCTTTGTCTCTTCATTTTGGCAGCTTCCCTGTGTTTGTTTCTATGTATTAGGTAGAGCTTCTATGACTCTCTGTCTTGGTAGCATAGCCTAATATATTAGGTGTCCTGTAAGGTCCAATGGCACCCCCCCCCATCACCAAAGCTGGGTACTCAAGGTGCACCCTTTGTGTGGATTAAGTACACCCTTTTCTTGTAGTTGAACCTTGATTGCTATTGGAAGATCAATGGGAGGAATTTACCCAGGCCAGTCACTTGCAAGGACCTGCTGTGACCACTGACCACCAACTTCCACCCTCCATGAAAGATCAGCTGTGCATAGGCAGGGTGGTGATGCTCTAATATAGTCTGTAGCTGTCCACTGGGTGCACAGTTTCTGGGATTTCCCAGGTGGTGCTGGCCAAGATCAGACCCCACCTATGTTCTGCCTAGGACTACCCTGAATGAGCTATAATAAATCAATCTGAGATCACTGTTACTTATGCTTTGCTTGGAGATTCCCATATAAGCCAATGTGTGAATCTAGGCTGGCTTCTGCTAGTGCCAGGCCTGGGGCCACTTAGCAAGAGGCATGGGGACTGGGGGTTCATTGAAGCTGGCTGTTGCTTGCTTGATAGAATTTAGGACATTGTGAGCATGTGTGAAGACCAGCCATTCATATGTACGAGTCATTATGAAGTTTCGGTGAGCTTAAATTGGTAGGATACAGACTTTAAAATAACTATGATTTATATCTTTAGAGAATTAAAATGTCTAGAGCCCTGGCTGGTGGCTCAGTGGATTGGAGTTGGCCTGTGAACCCAATGATCACTGGTTCTATTCCCAGCCAAGGCACATAACCAGGTTGCAAGCCAGGTCTCCAGCTAGGTCCTTAGCTGGAGGCAGGTGAAAAGCAACCATACAATGACATTTCTCGCCCTTTCTTCCTCCTTTCCTGACCTTCTCTCTAAAAATAATGAATAAAATCTTTAAAAAAGAAAATAAAAATGTCTACATATGTGAAGTTTGTTCTAGACTGGAGATGAATGACAGAAATTTATTGATATGCAGTAAGACATTTATCTGTTTGGAACATTTGCTAGAACCAACCCCTGTATGTGAATCTTACCATTGGATAGCTACCTGTAGGGGCTGGTGTGAGATGTTGCTGCCCTTGGGAGGTTTGGTTTTCCACAGATGTGTATGGCTTGAACTTTTAGGATTCCATGTACCTTTTCAGTTGTACACCTTAGTGCTCATTTTTATTTTATTTTATTATTTTTATTATTATTTTTTTTAGGGAGAGAGGGGAAGGGAAAGAGGCAGAGAGGGAGAAAAACATCAATATATGGTTGCCTTTCACCTGCCTCCAGCTGAGGACTTGGCTGGAGACCTGGCTTGCAACCTGATTATGTGCTGTGGCTGGGAATCAAACCAGCAACCTTTGGGTTTGCAGGCTGGCACCTTATCCACTGTGCCACCAGCCAGGGAGTGCTCATTTTTAAAAGCCCCTCTCTAAAAATCAGAATTTATGATTATCATTTGTAAAACCCAGGCTTTGATTTATCTTTGCATGTACATATAAATGGTAAGACAAGATTGCTGAGGGGATGCTGTGTCTACTTAAGAAATTTAACTCTTTTTAAAAGTGTTCTCAAATAACCTTTTTATAACTGCCTTCCTACAAATATTATTCTAATTGCAAATGAGTCTCAAGTCTTAATTAGAGCTTGTTTAAATGACTCTTTATTAAAGTAATTTCTTAGCAGTTAGTTTACATTTGTGCATAATACTTGATTGAATTAGTTTTCTTGAATCTTTGTCTAAAAGGTAGACTTGGCTCCAATTCAGATAGTTCCTATCCCTAAGTAATCTAATTTGGCAAATTTCATCTTTATTAAAGGCAACACTGAATATCCCTTTTACTGGATCCCTCCAACCAGCCTTTTTACTGAAATGGAGAGGATAAAAATATTGTTTTAGTAGAATCTGGAAAAAAAGGGAAATATTTTGAGACGTTTCAATTATTCATCTAGGGACTACTACTCATGTCTAAAGGAATGCAGTTTCTAATTTGTTTTATAAGCTAGATCAGATATGACCCAGAGTACTGTTAAAAAGGAATTAGGTGGGGTGGGGTGGGGTTAGAATCTTTGCTTCAGAGGCAGTTTCAACTGACTGTAGTGAAACTCTTTTGCCAATTTAACAAAGGAGCGAAATGATACTTAGGGGTTACCAGTAACAGGTTTTCCTTTGCCCTCCCCTTTCTTCTTCTTACTTCCTCCTTCCCCCACATCCTTCCTTTTTCTGTGTATTGGGTTCTCCCCCAGAGAATCGTTGTTTTCAGAAATCCTGCTCTTTTCTGAATTATGCCCTTTTGCTGTGTTGTGACCTCTGAAGGGAACATATTTAGCCCTAAAATATATTTTATGGCTATTTCTGTTCCCTCCAAGAAGCCTAACTTGTTTACTTATGGAACACAACATGGGTACCAGTACCATGTACCATTCTAATTCAGGAGGAGGTCACATCATTAATTCAAGAGGATTTATATTTTCTAGGCTATCTTTCATAGATCATATGTAATCATGTTTCTAAAAGTATACTCAGAACCATTGTTAACTATTGAATATGGCAGAATTTAGCTCATTGTCCTGTATGTTGACAAAAATGACCAAGAAATGAATAGTCTTTTCTTCAACACCATCTATATGAATTCACATTAAGAGCTAAAGGAAGGTACAGAAGAAAGCACAGCAAGGGGGCCTGTCTGTACAGGAGTTTATGACCAAATAGAAGAGAATGGATATATGATAGGAAACGTTACAGGGCTTTTACTTTGCTCTATATTTGGACCTCATCTCTTTAGCTCCCACGGTGCTTAACATAGTGCCTGGTGTATTTTCACCACTCAATAAAGGGATGTTAAATACTTTAAAGAAATGAATTAGTGTGGGTACTATTCAGCATTAAGCCACACATACCTCTGGGATAGAGCTCATCCAAGGAGAGCTAATGCAGTGCTCACAAGGAGACTATGAAATTTGCTAGTTCATTACTTATCAACTCAGCAGGAGGTCTTAGTCTTTGATAAGGTCATTTAGTGTTTCAAAATATGATAAAACCTATTAACACTTGCTCCAGGAAAATACATGAATGCACATGCCTATTTTAAATTTTGAGTGCAATTTTATCATCCTGTGGGTCTCTTGAATGTCCATAGTCCCCTGGTTAAGAACCCATATTCCACTTCTAGGTGCCTGTTATGAGTCAGGCACTGTGTGTGGCATAAACTGGGTGCTGTGAGAGTCCAGGAGAAAAGTATTCATCTTGACATGATGATTGAGAAGAGGCTTCCTGGAGAAGTGAAGACTGAAGCAGAAACCTGAAGGATGAGCAGAATAATAATACTAATAATAATTTACATGACACCTTTCAGGGAGGGCTTTCCTGTTCACCCTGATGAAAATAACACCTCGGTCTCTCATTATTCTTTCTCTATTTTTATAGCACTTACCAAATCTATCATTGTGTTACCAGTTTTACTTATATATTTGTTATCAATCCCCTCCCCACTAAATATAAGTTCCATGAAGTTAAGTGAATTATTTCTGTTATGTTCACTACTGTATCTCTAGTACTTGAAACAGTGCTGGTGGATATGATTAATTATTTGCTGAATAAATGAGGACATCCTAAGTAGATGAAACAGCTTGAACTAAAGCAGTATGTAGAAACTATGAATAATTCAGTGTACACAGAGGATAAAATGTAAGAATGAAAGTGATGGCAGATGATATGTATATAGGAGTGTACATATATAGGCCAGGAAGGACAGTTGAACTCTGTAGTTCTACTGTGGGACGGAAAAACCATAGTCATTCATGGAGAAAACATCCTAAGTTCCGTGAGAAAGAAATAGGGGTGGGGTGGGGCAGGGGACATAGCAGGGTAAAGAAAGTACAGTGCAGTCTGACTTAGAATATTCTACCATGGGACCCTCACAACTGCTCCTTGCCTTAATTCTGGTTTGGGTCTCTTAACTATGCACTCACAGTTTGGACTTAAGCTTTGTTAATGAGAATAATAATGATAATGATAAAAGTAATAGTTGAGGCAGGCACTGTATCAAACTTTATACATAGATTTTGTCATGTCATTCTCACAATTAACTTATGAAAGAGGTGCTGTGATATCATAATCCTGTAATTTAGACAAGGGGGCATAGAGACTCAGATAAAGCCACTTCTTCAATGTCACACTTCATCAAGTGGAAGAGTAAGGATCTGAAGCTGGGTTAGGCTGAGTCCAGAGTGCATTCACAACTAATAATCTCTATTTCTTCTCTACTGCTATACTTCCGTCTCTGCCCTCAGGCACTACCTGTGGTCTTGGACAGATTTAGTGCTACATCATTGGACTTCTTGTCCTTAATTTTATCCTTAATATCCTAACACTGACTCATAGGCCTCTATGTCAAGTTCCTTCTCTGGTCCAAGATAAAATAACATCACACAAATAATGGCATTCAACACTGAATTCTCTAGAGGTAGTTTGAGTGGATTAGAAATTATCTGGGCCAAATCTTGCTTTCAAATTAGAATTGATGTCAGTTTAAGTGAATTGTTGATAAAAACAGTGTCTTTAGTTACCCTGATATAGAGAAGGCTTTTCTGTTAAAGCAGATACAGGCTTGTGTCAGGGAAAGTAGGACCTGGAAAGTCTATTGGGAAAGTTTTATAAATCAGCCTGTATCAGCAATTACTGTGTGAGGAGGTAATTATGATAGTAATCATTAACACTTCTGGGTTGCTTGCTTTTTGCAACATACTTTTTATAGCATTTTTTTCATGTACTAACTTATTTAATCCATATAACCTTATAAAGTAGGTAACATCATTATCTTCATTTTATAGATGAGGGAACTGGAGTACAAAATAAGTTATTTTAAGCCCTGGCTGGTAGCACAGTGGGTAAGGTGCCGGCCTGCGAACCCAAAGGTTGCAGGTTTGATTCCCCAGCCAGGGCACATAACCAGGTTGCAAGCCAGGTCTCCAGTTATATCTGTGGCTGGAGGCAAATGAAAAGCAACCATACATTGATATCTCTCTCCCTCTCTGCCTTTCTCCCTCCCCCTCTTCCTAAAAATAATGAAATAAAATCTTTATTACAAAAAAAAACAGTTATTTTAATTACCCAAAGGAAAAAGCTAGTAACTTACCACTTCATATTCAACTAGAAGATAAATCCAGGTAAGTCTTGCTCCAAATACTGCTGTCTTAACTAGACAGACTGTTTTGTTTGTTTGTTTGTTTGCAAGATTGTTTCATCATGTTGTGCAAAATATTTAAATTAATAAACATGTACTGGTACTGGGTGCATATGTTGTGCACAGTATACTGCTAGGAACTGTATTATGGTGCAAGAGATGATAGAGGCTCACAGTAGGGCACTGGAAATATATTTGGAACTAAGGAACAAATGCAAATGATATGTTGAAGATGGATCAGTAGAATTTTGTGATTTTTGATTGTGTACAATTTGGAACATGCTTGGAAAGTGGCTGAGTGGGGTGGGGATCAAAATTGACTTGGTAATTGTTAGCACATGTGAGTAGGTAAATTATGGTTAAATTAACCATAATTTGATGACTACTGGCTATTTGGAAGTTGTATTTGAAGCTAAGAAGCGGGAGAAGGTTAGAAGCATGAGAGAAACAGAGCTTATTAGGTAGGGATGGTAGAGTGAGGAGATAAAAGGGCCAAGGAGAGAACTTTGGGAAACCACTACATTCAGGGAGTGAGCAGAGAAGAAGAAGTCAATAAAAGAGATTGAAAAGAAGTAGATAAGGATTTAAGGGGGAACTAAAAAAGGGCAGGGTTGTGTAAACCTTGGGAGGAGTGAAAGGTGAGCACTGTCAGATGTTTGACAAAGGTCTTTTGGATGAATACTGAGAGGAGGCTTTTGGACCAACAATTATGAAAACACTGTTTACCTTTATGAGCACACTGTTCATGGTGTGGGCAGAAGCCAGACTGCAGGGGTAAAGAAGTGAGAAGATAATGAAACAGAGGCAAGAAGAGAATGAATGATAATAAATGGTAGCTTGCAGGAATTTGTAGGCTTGTTTATTTTAGGATAAGAGGACTTCAGTGAGCATATGTCTGGGTCAAGGGGTGTAAGTCCTGGCAGAATGAAGAACAAAGAAGGTGATAGTGGCAGGGAAGAGAAAGATTAAGAAAATGATGAGAGATCAGAAGCACAAAGCAAGGTCTAACTTTATAGCAGTGGAGGGCTACATTCATCTTGAAGAAAGAATTCTAAATTAAAGAAGTTATAGCCCTGGCTTGATGGCTCAGTGGATAGGTCTGCAAACCCAAAGGTTGCTGGTTCGATTCCCAGCCAGGCCACGTAATCAGGTTGCAAGACAGGCCCCCAGCCAGGTCCGTAGCTAGAGGCAGGTGAATGGCAACCATACCTTGATGTTTCTCTTCCTTTTGCCTCCCTCTCTTCTCCTCTCTCTAAAAATAATAAATAAAATCTTTAAATAAAAACAAAAATAAGCCCTGGCTGGTAGCACAGTGGTTAAGGTGCCGGCCTGTGAACCCAAAGGTCGCAAGTTCGATTCCCCAGACAGGGCACATAACAAGGTTGCAAACCAGGTCTCCAGTCAGGTCTGTGGCTGGAGGCAGGTGAAACGCAACCATACACTGATGTCTCTCCCCCTCTCTGTCTCTCTCCCTCTCTGCCTCTCTCCCTTCCCCTCTTTCTAAAAAATAATGAAATAAAATCTTTTAAAAAATAAATAAAATGTTTAAAAAAAAAAGCAAAACAAAAACAAAAATAGTTATGGAGTTCACATATAATGTATGTATTTTTCTTAGTGAAGCAAGAGGCCAAGTGAGGAGACCCAGACTATGTTTGGCATTTTGAGAATGGGATGAGGGAAAAGGTTTGAGAAGAGAAAGTAGAAATAGTTAAATGAGAAAGTACAGTCTTTAAGTAAATAATATCCATTAGAATATTATTACTGGAGACAATAAGAAAAATGTTTCAAAGGCAAATACATTTGTAAATTAGTAATAGTAGTTCTTTCACATTATATATGAGAGTAGTTAAGAATCAGAATTTCTGTAGTAGAAAAATCACCTACCTTTATTTGTTTCACATTTTCCAACTTATATATCCATAGTCATTGCTTCACATAGCAACTACTAATATGTCCTGTCATTAGTTTTCCAAGGAACACACTTTGGGGAATGCTGTATAAAAGGTTGACTTGAGATAAATTAAAGAACTGGTGAAGTTCATTGAGAATCCAAGTGCTGTTTTATAATACATGCATATTAAAGGTGTTTGGTGCTATGATATGCCTTCTGCCAGCAGTATTTTGTAGCCTGGAAGTTGAAACAGAGGAAAAAGAGTTGTATATGTCCAAGTTTAGATTTTGGCAAGAAAAACACAGAAGAAGGGAATAGGGGTAAAATAATTGAAGATCTAGTGGAACTGTTGTTGATGTGGTTGGTAAGAGGGTATGGGCTGGGGAAGAAATATAAAATAACTGAGAAAAGAGGAGAAGTTGAAGGCCTGATTACCTTAATGACATCAATGGACATTTTTAGTGGTAAAAAGGGAATGTGAAAAGTGAATAATAGAATGTGTGATTAACTATTAAATGCTGCTGAGAAATTTAGTAGGATGAGGCTGGAAAAGAGGCTGATGCATTTCACAATGAAGATGCCATTAGTTACATTTTAGTTAAATTTTGTCTTTATTTTCATTGTTGACATTATTGCAGATATTCCCATTTCCCCCCTTTGCTGCCTCCTCCCAGCTTCTGCTACCCTTTTTCTCTGGCCATCAGCACACTGTTGTTTATGTTCATAGGTTATACATATATGTTCTTTAGCTAAGTCTTCTTCTTTCATCTAGTCCTTTCTTCCTTCTCCCCTCTAACAGATGTCAGTCTGTTCCAAATATTCATGCCTCTGTTTCTATTTTATTTGTTTATTTTGTTCATTAGATTCCATATGAAAGTGAGATAATATGATACTTGTCTTTCTCTGACTGGCTTATTTCACTTAGCATAATAATCTCCAGGTCCCTCTGTGATATTTTCTTTGTTTACAGTTGCATAGTATTTCATTGTGCAAGTATACCACAGCTTTTTAAAATTCACTTATCTATTGATTGCCATTTTGGTTGTTTCCAAATCTTGGCTATTGTAAATAATGTAGCTATGAACACAGGAGTACACATTCTTTCAAGTTGATTTTCAGAATTGGGGTCACTGGGTCCAAAGCAGTTCCATTTTTAACTTTTGAGGAAATTATATGTTGTTATTCACAGTGGCTTCACCAATCTGTGTTCCCACCCACAGTAAATGAGGGTTCCCTTTTTCTCCACATTCTTGCCAATACTATATGTTGGTAGCCATCCTGGTGGGTGTGAGGTGATATCTCTCTGTGGTTTTAATTTGCATATTTCTGATGATTAGTGACATTGAGCATTTTTTCATGTCTTTTGGCCATCTATATGTCATTTTTCCAAAAGCATCTATTCAGCTTCTGCACAGTAAAAGAAAACATCAACAAAAAGAAAACAGAACCTACTGTATGGGAGAACATATTCTCCAATGATACATCTGATAAGGGGTTAATCTCCAAAATATATAAAGAACATATAGAACTCAACATCAGGAAAATAAACAATCCAATAAAAACATGGGCAAAAGACCTCAATAAACATTATTTATCTTTAAAAAACATATACATAACAATGTTTAGCATTTACCTACATTTTTTTTTTTAATTTTTAAACTTACAGTGAACATGCAATCTTGTATTAGTTTCAGGTGTACAACATAGTGAATAAATGTTTATATAATTTATCATGTTATTATCCCCATAAGTCTAGCGCCCATCTGACACAATACATAATTATTACTATATTATTTACTATATTTGCTAGGTTGTACTTTACATCAATTTCAGTCTAGTGGAAAGAGTTAAAGGATTGTATGGTGAAGATGTATACCAAAAAACTACCCATTTTTGTCAGTAAAAGGAATGAGGAATGGGGAATAATTGAGATGAGTGCAATGTCCAAATAAGGTTTGAAAATATTACTTTGCTTTCATGTGTGAAGAACTGATGAAGTTGGGGGCTTGAGAAGAGTGGAACATTGGCTATGATGGATGGGATATGAAACAAGTAAGAAATAAAATTACCAAAAGCATTGAAGGTCCAGCTGAAGAAAGTTAACATGGATTTACCAAAAGGCTTCTTTGACTCGTATTACAGGGTTAGGTGATTGGGCTGGCAAGAGAGAAGAGTGAAAGCAGTAGGCCACTCGAAGACTGGGAAAATGGAAAGAAACTGAGAGTGGGGTCATGGTGAGGTTAAAGACTGATGTAGTGGAAGTAAGGGAACAAAGTAGGTAGAAGGGGGGGAGGTTCTTAGTTTGAGTTTCAAATTTTGAGGCTATTTTACAAATTTTGGTTAAAGGAGTGTGAGATTTGGAATAGTTGAAATGGATGTTTCTAGACTAGAATGAATTAAAGAATTGCTAGAGCAAGGTGTCATATGGATTCTGCATATAGAAACTGATGTTGCCCTGGACAGGAGTCTGTGTGAAAGGAAATATTATTAGAAACACACTGAGGGAGGGAGACCTGGGACGGTTTATGCCAATGTGGAAAATGAGAAATTGGAGATGTACTTGGACCAGAGGGTGAGCTTCAAAGGAGGAGTGGTAACTGAGGAAGGTGGTGGAACAGTGGAAGCAAGCAGTTGGCATAAGCAGGGTGAAGGCAGAACTGCTCTCTTTGGCTCTGACAGGAAAAGAAGAAGGGCATCCTCTTGGAATGATCATAAAGGAAGCAGAGATCTTAGAGGGAAGCCAGCAAGTAGCAGGTAAATCACAGGGCAAGAAGGAATAAAGTGCAGAAAATGGAGAAAATATAAGAAATGCTATTGACAGTAGAACAGGGCTCCAGAAGATATAGTAAAAGAGACCAAGGGAGCTGCAGAAAGCAGAGGAATATAACACAAAAGGAGTTGAACTGAATTGGAGAGAGTTGATAATAAAGTAAGCAAAACTAAGTTTGATGGTTTTATTCTGTGAGCAACAGTGATAGTAAGTAATGTGGATGAAGGACACAGCCCCAAGGCTTCAAACTGAAACTCAATTTTAGGGTAGGTAGTTGCTGCCCTAAGAGGAAGGAAATAGGCATGATGCTACACTTTCCATGAGATCTTGGTTAGACTGAGGGCTGTACTGGAGTTCAGAGCTACATGAATATGCTTACCTGGGGTTCTGACTAATGATAACAGTACAGCTTTTTGAGTTGTGACATCCCACATCAAATAGCTTTCTTCATAAAGAAGCACAAAGTGTCCTCCCAATCCTATATCTATCTGGTGATGGACAGGTTCCCTATTTCTGTAGATTGGTAATGCCTTCCAAAGCTTTTATAAACATAAATAAGAGTATTTTCAGAAGTCCCAGGAAATATAGGAGTGAGAAGGAGCCCAGGTAATCTTTTAACATTTCCTTCAGAGTCAGTCGTAGAAAGTTGTGACATCAGGGAATTGTTCATGGTACTTGTTATTTCCCTGCCCTTCTTCTGCCTCATTGCTGTCTGCTCACAAGATGCTCAGGGCTCTTGCATCATTTCCTGTTCAATCAGGACTGTTTATAGTTACTAGCCCTGTTCCAAACTGTGGCCAGACTCTGCTCTGAACTTCCCTACTTTTCTTCAAACACCTTATTCTGTGCCTTCAAGGCCCTACTCTCTTCTTCCCAGGATGTTCCCCTGGTAGCTATTAAGTGAATCAGTGCTAAGGTAGTTAAATCTAGTAAGAAGTTAATATCTTCATGCTCCCAGTGGTTTTTCCATTTCACTGGAACACCTTACCCCAAAGGGAAAAAATAACTATAATGATGGGAATTGAAAGCTCTAGAGTAAGGAAAGAAAAGTAAAGAAGGGCTTCCTGGACCTCAAATTAAACCAGCAATACATTCAACTCTTGCTGGTTTCACTGAGGTGCAATAGAGATTCTGTTTTTCAGAGCACTTGGAAATAACCCTGGTTGCCTGTGGCCTAGAAGTAATGACACCCCAAATTTATTGGTACAACAACTTGCAACTTTTTGAATTTTCACTCTGGCCCATCTATTTAGGTCTCAGCAAATTGTGTGGTTATTTTTTTCTCTCCCTGAGAAACTTTATACTCCAGCTTGCTGCAGGCATAAATAAGCTAAATCATACAAAGAACCTTAGAAAGGCACTTTTCACTAAAATCAATGAAAAGAGGCTTTGAAAATAGACCCATTAAGCGTTTTTAACTCCTCGGCATGAAACATTGTATAATCTAATTCTTGAACAGACTGAAACCTGAGTTTTGCCATCCATTTTCCTTCCTTCAGCTAGCGAGCTCCAGGTGCTCCCTAAGGAATGTAAATGTCAAGGTGGGCTTATTTTGATATGCTCTTTCTATGGAGTAGGGACTGTGTTAATGGCCCTGTTGATTTCAAGCCGCGTCTGGGGCTCTTGCCAGCAATTACAGACCTGAGTGCTCACCATATTCAGGGCCTAAAGTGGTACAAAGCCCTACCTAGAGCCGGTGCTAAGCAAAATAGAGATACTTTACTCTCCATTCCGAATATCCATTTGATATCTGTCCTTCAGTGTATGCTGTCTATGTGTTTCCATGTATGAGTTGTCTGCTCAGAATGGTAAAATCTTAGAAGAATTTTTTCCATCTGTGAACTTCCCAGACTAACCTTTCTCTCATCCAAACAACAACCAATTTGTTTGACCATCTGCTTTTCTCTCCACTTTCAAGTACCAGATACATAGAGACATTTCCAAGTACACCCACCGTTTTTTCTTCAAGACACTGAGTGCCCTAAAGGCACCCCTTAGATAGCTAAGGGACCTCTACCATTTTCCTTGTTTATGAATCTGTTGTACTTCATGATGTTCTGTCCCATCTACGTACCCACCTGCTGGCAGCTGTCACCTTGGAAGTCAATCTGGCAAATAAAACTCTCCTAAGGTGTTAATTGTCATAGTGTGGCTTCTATCCTCCCCCTCAGGCATATTTGCATTTCAAAAGGAAATTTTTATGAACACAAAACCTTATTCCAAGGAATAACTCTCTTTTGTATACATTTCAGATATTTATTTTTTATTAGATATATAAAACATGTCTGCTATAAGCCAGACATTGCATTTGGAAAAATGGATATAACAATAAAATGTGGTTCTACCCTAGAAGTTTACAGTATATGGAGTATAAAAGAGACACATATAAAATAATTGTAGTGTAGTATTATAATTGCCATGAGAAAGGTATTTTTAAAGATTATTTATTTATTACTTTTAGAGAGAGAGGAAAGGAGAGAGGCAGAGAGGGAAAGAGACATCAATGTATGGTTGCCTTTCACCTGCCTCCAGCTATGGACCTGGCTGGAGACCTGGCTAGAGACCTGGTTGTGTGCCCTGGATGGGAATCCAACCAGTGACCTTTGGGTTTGCAGGCCGGTGCCTTGAGAAAGGCATTTAAGTAAATATTTTAACACATATTTATTGACTGCCCCCCAGGAGCTGAAGCTAAGAACACACCCTTTCCCTTCTAGGCAAAGCATTGTGCTAGATCCCAAAGAAATAGAAGTAAATAACGAAGAGAGTCCCTGTCTTTATTGAGCTTCCATTATCTTGTTGTATGTACAAGACAGTGTGGTTCAATGCAGGAAGGAATAACTTAACTGGAATTGTTGGGCAAGACCTCAGAGTGGTGATGAGTTCTGAGTTAGATCTGTCATAATGAGTAAAAATACATTAAATCCATGAGATGAAAATAAAACATTCCAGGCATAAGGGATATAAGCATGCAAGAAAGCTGGACATATGGTACTCTTAAGAAATGGTTTGTACTTTAGCGTGTCTGAAGTGCTGAGAATATATAGGGAGGCATCATGGAAATGAGGTTAAAAAAACAGATTAGGCTAGATAATGAAGGATAGCTACCTAACACTTGATTCTGGATCACACAAAACAGTTCAGGTTTAGGCTCTGCTAGTCACTGGCTATGTGACTTGGGACAAGTTATTTAACCCCTGTGTGTGTTGGGTTTGTTACTTACAGAATTAGAAGAGTGATTGTAAAAACTTTGTGGGATCATAGTGAAGATTAATTTACATAAACTATGATGTTTGTCAAGTTCTTAGAACAAGGCCTGAGATGTAGTAAGTGCTCCATAAGTTGTAACTGTTGTTCTTGTGTAAACGAGATTGAATTATATATGTAGGCAATTGGGACCTGTTGAAATTGGATTATTGAAAAGGAGAGAGACTTGATCTTATATGTATTTTAGAAAGACCACTCTGGCTAGAGAGAGGAATAGATGTTTTTTAAGGGTTAGAGACTAGGAAAAGGGTGTAGCTGGGAGGCTAGTGCAATAACTAAGGAAAGACATAACAAGGGCCAAGACAAAGTCAGAGCAAAGTGACAAAGACTCTCCACTATCGAACTTTAGTTAGTCTCCTCTGAGCCCTATTCTTAACTAGGTTTTGAGCTTGGAACTTCATGTTCATTCTTGGTGAGTACATTTTGGCAAGAATTCTGCTAAGTCAGTTTAAAGAGAGTCTTTCACCTTTGATATCCAATTACCTTGGTCTGCCTCCAGGTAGAATCCTCTTCAGTCTGTTTATTGAGAATCCTCTACACTCTCAATGTCTTCTCTTAGTAATTTTTATCCACCTACTCCGTCACTCCATTTATTACCTATAAGACCCCAGCTGTCTTTTGTTATACATAGGGTTGAGCCCAAT
This sequence comes from Noctilio leporinus, assembly GCA_004026585.1. Classification (NCBI taxonomy): domain Eukaryota; kingdom Metazoa; phylum Chordata; class Mammalia; order Chiroptera; family Noctilionidae; genus Noctilio; species Noctilio leporinus. The sequence continues at coordinate 13,862 of PVIW01007797.1, read as the reverse complement.
ATCTCTCTTCTGTTAAAATTCCTATTGCAATGACCTTAAATAAATTCTTCATTATTGTATTAACCAGTATCAGAATCCTCTTTTTCATTAACAAGGAGATGAGGGTGGTCTGAGGGTATGAAGTTCAATAGACTTTAGAGGTTGTCTTCTTAACTTTGATTTATAGGGGTAAGAACAGATAATTGAGGTCAAAGATGGAATCACAGATGCTTGTGAGTGGTTAGAAGGAATAGGGCTACCATTATTTAAAACATGGATCATTAGAGGATGGGTGTATGTTTTTGGGGGATGGGTGCTGAGTCTTTTTTAGCAAATTTTGCCAAGTTTGTATAAGTGATTATATATATATATACCTTGAGATTGATTTGGCAAGCCAACGTAAATAGGTGCTATTGATGAAAATGTAGTTGGTGAAATACTACTAAATAAGATTATCTAAAACAAGCATGTTTTCATCTTTGAATGGTCCTTTTTAAAAACTTGGTGCTATATTTGCCTTCTGAGAAAAGCTAAGTTACCTCTTATTATTTTTGAGTCACATGTAAGGCATTGAAATTCATGTGGAATACAAATTATTTTAACCATGTATGATTTTCACAGAATCCAGATACTTGAATAAGAAAGTATGGATTCTCCCTCTCTACCCCACTATCGTTCATTTGCAATGAAGTATTATTCTTACTTTTCTCCTTTCCCATAGTATATTAAATAATATGTACATACAGAAGAAAAAAACTTTCTAAAGCCATAAATGCCTTTGCCTAAAAGAGAAACCACTTTGCAAAGGGCCATTGTGTAGCAGAACTGAGTTGTTCACTATAATAGATTCTGGATGTGAGCCTTACAATTGGTTTCTAAAAGGAATAAAACCACCCAATTCTAGCACTTATTTGGGAACTCCTAAGCAGAGAGAAAATTGTCCAGCAGATATGCAGATGTGGTAGTTTGTGTTACCTAACTGCTGAAGTCTAGGATAGATCATAATTACAGAGATGTTTGTAAGCAATAAAAGATTCCTCTGTGGAGGATCTTCAGGTCCCAAAGCTCATTTTAACCTAAAAATATAGGGCCTTGGGGCCTGTGTATTCACAAGCAGTAAAGCAGTCAAATTCTCCCCTAGTTCCAAAAAGCACACACTAAAACGGTGTCTTCCTTAGCATTGCTTTACAAACGGTTCAAGAAGAAAAGCCATGGCATATTTTCTAGTACCCATATCCATTTTCCAAATCTTCCAGAAATAGTGGCTTTAATTCACAGGCTTCAGACAAAAGGGGAAAATGCACTCAAAAGGACAGCTTGATTTTCTCCTTTTCTTAACATTTTATAAAAATAAAGTTTACCATGCAGGCAATGATCTTGGATAGAAAGCAATCTGATTAGGGTACCCAAGAGTTGTAGTTGTTTTTCTTTTTTTCTTTTCTTTTTTTTTTTTTTTTTTTTCAACTGGAGTAGACACCTTTTACCAAACCATTCCTATGTCCTTGTCTTTGTGAGCAAAGACAATTTTGTTGGCCCAATTATTGAGAGGCTGAAAAGAAGACATGGTCATAAGAAATAAGAAAGATTAATGATTTCAATCATTTCATTAGCACCTTTGGCATATATCCTAAAGATAATATAAAAGATCTGTAAGACTTATCATTGAACCTTAAACTAATATCTTTTGGGCATAGTATATAATGTATATAAAGTCAGGAAATTGTTGTTACTTATGGACTGGAACAGTGAAAATGTTTGGGCTTCACTTCAGGTTATGAACCAAAGGACTAATTGAAGAAATTGGTCATTCGGAAGAAAACCATTGCCACTGGAAAATACACAAGGAACAGAAATAATAAACTCTGTGTGTGTGTGTGTGTGTGTGTGTGTGTGTGTGTGTGTGTTGAACACAGTACCTCCCTTAGACTTTGGCAAGTAGAACCCTTGCTATAGCTTGCGCCTCATGGAGCCTTGCATTTTGAATGTTTTGAAGTGACTTTCTCAAAATTTTCTAAGGTGTCTTTAGTGCTGCCCAGGTGATCTTCCCTGAGTGAGGGTTAGGGTATGAATCTCAGTCTGATGTATTATTCAGGGCATCTAGTCAACCAAATGCCCCAAGAAGCTCCAGGACTCATTTCTATGAAATCTGTTCACATAGCTGTTAATGAGACTCTTTGCAAGAGGGTAGCCTGGTAAGGTGATAGCTCCCACTGGCTGGTGAAGTATTTCTTTTCCGGAAATGTACAAGATTGGACTGCCAGACTGGTACTGTAACTTTGATTTGGGACAACTCTCACATTGAACACCGGCACATTTTAATACACCATTGACCTAAGCATTAGCTCTCTCCCATATGAATTCCAACTGTGAATCAGCCTTCTGCCTATATTACCAGAGGGCAGTGAGGATAGTTGCAGGCATATTTTATTTTATTTTATTTTTCAATTACTTTTGAAATTCAATATTATTTTATATTAGTTTCAGGTATACAGCATAGTGGGTAAATGATCATATTCTTTGCAAAGTGATCCCCCTGATATTTCAAATATCCACCTTACACTGTATATAGTAATTAAAATATTATTGACTATATTCCCTAAGCTGTGCTTTATATCCCTGTGACTATTAAATAACTACCAATTTGTACTTCTTAACCTGTTCACCATTTTCACCCAGCACCGCAAGAACTGTCCCTTCTGGTAACCATCAGTTTGTTTGCTTATTTTGTTCTTTAGATTATACATAAAAGTGAAACTATATGATATTTGTCTTCCTCCATATGACAAATTTCACTCAGCATAATACTCCGTAGGTCCATTCATGCCATTGCAAATGGTAATGCTTCATTCCTTTTGTGATCAAGTAATATTTCATTGTATATATGTACCACCACTCTTTTATCCACTTGTCTATTGATGGACACTTGGATTGCTTCCATATCTTAATTATTAATTATTGTAAATAATGCTGCAGTGGACATGTGTGTATGTCTTTTTTCCTTTTTTTTTTTTTTTTTTTTTTTTTTTTTTTTTTTTTTTTTTTTTTTTTTTTTTTTTTTTTTTTTTTTTACTTTATTTTTATTGTTTATGCTATTACAGATGTCCTCATTTTTCTGCCATTGGCCACCGTCCCACCACCCTTGCTCCCCCTTGCCTCTGGCCATCATTATACTGTTGTTTGTGTCTATGGGTTACACATATATGTAATTGGGCTAACATCTTTCACCTTCTTTTATCTAGTTCCTCTCCCCCTTTGCTTTTCAAGTTAGTATTTTGGGGTTCTCCAGATATATGTCCAGAAGTGGAATTGCTAGGTCAAAAAGCAGGTCCATTTTTAATCTTTTGACGAAATTCCATATTGCTTTTCACAGTGGCTGTACCAGTCTGCATTTTCACCAATACTACACTAACTAGGGTTTTATTTTCTCCACATCTTCACCAACACTTGCTGTTTGTGGATTTATTGATAGCCATTATGACAGGTGTGAGGTGATACCTCACTCTGGTTATAACTTACATTTTCCTGATGCTTAGTGATTGTGAACATTTTTCATATGTCTATTGGCTATCTATCTGTATGTCCTCTTTGGAGAAGTGTCTATGTATGCCCTTTGCCCATTTTTAACTGGAATTTTGGTTTTCTTTCCTTTGATGTTGAGTTGTATGAGTTCTTTATACATTTTGGAAAATAACCATTTATCAGATGTGTCACTGGAAAATATATTTTATCCATTCAATAGGTTGTTTTCTCATTTTGTTGATTGTTTTCTTTGCTGTGAAAAAAACTTTTTAGTTTGATGTAGTCCCATTTGTTTATTCTTTCTTTTGTTTTCTTTTCCCAAAGAGATATATCAGAAAAAGATATTGCTAAGAGGAATGTCAGAGAGTACTGCTTGTGTTTTCTTTTAGGAGTTTTATAGTTTTGAGTCTTACATTTAAGGCTTTCATCTATTTTGTGTTTATTCTTTTATATGGTGGAGGAAGGTAGTCTAGTTTCATTTTTATGCATGCAACTAACCAATTTTTCCAACACTGTCTTTACTCCATTATATGTTCTTGCCTCCTTTGTCACATATTTATTCACCATATAGGCCTGGGTTTATTTCTGGGCTCTCTCTTCTGTTTCACTGATCTATGTGTCTGTTTCTATGCAAGTGCCATGTTGTTTTGATTACTATAGACTTGTAGAATAACTTTGACCTATTTATGATATTTTGTGGCTCCATATACATTTTTTGATTATTTGTTCAAGTTTTGCAAAGAAAAAATATTGGTATTTTGATAAAAATTGCAGTGAATCTATAGATTGATTTGAGAAATATGGACATTTTAATGATATTCTTCCTATTTGTGAGCATGGTATATGCTTTTATTTATTTGCATCTTCAATTTCTTTATTCAGTGTCTTATTTTCTGAGTACAGGTCTTTTACTTCTTTGGTTACATTTATTCCTAGGTATTTTATTTTTTGATACAATTGAAAATGGGATTGTTTTATTAGTTTCTCTTTGTAATAGTTCATAATTGGTATATAAAAATGTAACCAATTTCAGAATATTTATTTTGTATCCTGTTACTTTATTGAATTTATCTTTTCTAATGGATTTTTGGTATAATCTTTAGCGTTTTCTCTATGTAATATCATGCCATCCATTGCAGGCATCTTTTAGCCCCCTTTACAATGCTGGCACCCAGAACCATTACCTCACCTTTTTCACAGGCCCTGCTTCATGTGTCACACAATCTTCTGGGAATGGTTATGCTTATCTCTTTTCAAAGCTTTCATGACTACTGCTCTGTGCTGCCAACACAGAGGTTCTTTCTATTAATGTCCTCTCTTGTTAATGACTGATGTGATGATATTGTGTTCTGAGGCTAATCTTCAGATGTACCAGATGAGAGATAGACATTCCTTGAATGAATTGACCAACTATCCTCCTCTGCCTATAGGTCCCTTGCTTATTTTCCCAAGTGATGGGGAATTATGAAAGTCAGGGGTACAGTCAACATTGAAAACAATCATATTCTAGGAATGTAATAATTGTGGCCTAAAGCATTTGAAAAAAGACATAGTTGAATTATATGCTGTTCTACATTTATGTTATAAAGTCCCAATAATAAAAAGTTAACATGACATTATAATTTATATGTTACTGCATATCCTAGGCAGTGTTTGCATTTGTGATCCTTATGAATGAAATATAACAACAAACTCTGAAAGAGGTGGTAAAGCTGGCATTCATGGGGAGTATGGCAAGAATGATGTAGCATAATAACAATGTAATCAGTAGGAAATGATATAATGAAATATAGAAGCAAGGAATTCAACATCATTTCAATATAAATGGGTTAAGAGCCATGGCATTATGAATAATAACAGTATTGCTATGTTCTTTCTCATGGTGACTAATATTAAATTGGCCAAGAATGGTGTATTTGACAAGGCACATAAAGAGATGGAACCAAAACACTTAAGAAGAATCTTCATGTGCATGAATCAGATAAGAAACAAATATGAAAGTACCTCTTTTCTACCCATTATTCTAAATATCCATTGGTGAGTTGTTATACTTCACATGAGCATATTAATTTTGTAATCCATTTTAAATTCAAGTTGTTTATATTAACAGAAATTTCATAGAAAACTTTCTCAGGATTTTATTTACCCTTAGAGTGACTCTAACTGAAGAGTTAAGGATATGAAATGCTTGTTACCCCAAGTACTGTATTTTATTTTCCAGAAGGTTCTTTATAGTCTTGCAAAGAGCAGAGTCATATAAAAAGCTATAGCTCCTTTAAGTTAATGAGATATTATCTTTAGTTATACCTCAAAACTGAAAACTGAAATATATACATTAACAAATAATATCAATTTATTTCATTGGCTTAGATAAAATCATTCCATGCTTATTCATTCAACAAATCATAAATATTTTGCTACATGTTGAATAAATAATGCTGAACAACACAGATAATGTCTGAGAAGGGACTTCACAGAAGTTGGGGAAGCTGAGCAAGCATATATTAAGTAAACAAACAAATGTATTATTATTACAAATTTTAATACACTGTATAAAGAAAAGAAAGAGTTTTGTGAGACAATGATAAAAGGAGTCCTGCTTGTATAGGAAGCAAAGGTATTTCTTGATGGAGTGACAAATTGAAACATGAAAAATCAGAAGAGAAGAAACTTGGTGGACAAGCAGTACACAGTTCTTTCTAGGAATAGAAAATTTTAAATGTTGAATAAAGGGATATAAAGTGATGTGGAATGTTTAGAAGGAAGTAGAACATACAGGGCTTTGAAAGGTTTGAATTTGATCCTAAAAGTAATGGAAAGTCATTGGAGAGATTTGTGTAAGAGAAAATGTGATTGATATACATTATTAAAAGACTACTCTGTGAAAAATGTACAGGGGTGAGAATGGAGATGAGAAGAACAGGTAGAGCTTAAATTTATGTAGAAAAAATGGGTTGGTTCTGCATCTCTCTCCACAGCTAAGAAAGAATACAACTACCTCAAAACTCTAGAAAACCAGAATTTTCAGAAAACCTGGCTGCATAGAAGCCCAACAAACTAAGATATAAAGAAGAAATACTCATCCAGATGGGTAGGAGGGGCAGAATCAAGACAGAGAGGATGAGGTTTGATGGAGAATTGGTGGCAGCAAGGACAGGGGCTGTGGCTGGCTTTCAGAAAGTGCAGTTACAGAGGGACACTTGGGGAGTTCCCCCAGCTCTGGACCAGACCACACAGCTCATAGACCTTGAGCCAGAGGTGGGGAAATAAATATACATTGCTTATACCTATGAAAACTAGAAGGGGTTGAGGTGTAGGAAGAAACTGCCAGTCTCTCAGCAGAATTTGTTTGTTTAGAGGCCCCTTTTGTCCTGGGATATCCTCAGACCCACTCACTCTGGGAACCACAGAGCAACAGTCAGAGAGGTGCTAGCCTTATATGGAAAGTGGGAGAAGTGCCTGGAAAAGGGGTGAGTGCTGAGCAAGCAGCATTGTTCTGTCAGAGACCCCTTCCCCACAAATAGCACCATAACATGGTGAAATGGGTTGCTCTGCACTGACAGATACCCAAGGCTCCATCCCTTACAATATAATAGATGTGACAGGTCTCCCTAAGGCACAGATGCAAACACAGGAGCATATCAAGCTGAGGAAACAGGGAAGTATGGTCCATATGAGGGAACAGATCAAGGTTCCAGTGAGAAAACTAAGCAGCAAGGAGACAGCCAACTTAACATGCAGAGTTCAAAACATTGGTGATAAAGATGCTCACTGACCTGACAGATATGCTTGAGTATGGCAAATGCAGAAGGGAAGAAGTGAAGGCTATGCTAAGTGAAACAAAGGTGTAGCGTCATAGGTGTGACAGGAAGAGAAGAGGAAGAAGAGGAAGAGCAAGAAATTAAAAACTTATGTGAAAAAATAATAAAAGATAACTTCTCTAATTTGGTGAAGGAAATAGACATACAACTCCAAGAAGCCCAGAGCATCCCAAACAAGCTAAACCAAAAGATGACCACATCAAGACACATAATTAAAATTCCAAAGGTTAAAGATGAAGAGAGAATTTTAAAAGAAGCAAGAGACAAGAAGAGAGTTACCTACAATGGGTTCCTATAAAAATATCATCTGATTTCTCAAAAGAAACTGCAGGCAAGAAAGGACTGGCAAGCACACATTAAAAAATAGCTAGAATACTATTCTACAAAATTATTTCAATCCTAGGAATTTTTATTTTTTACCTCACCTTAGTAGACATAATAATTTCTACTCTGGGGACCGGCTGAGCACTGCAAGTGCCATTATTTCTGAAGGCTTCAGCTTGTAAAACACATGTAGAGGAAAAATAGAGGGTATTGAAAGAAGTAAGACCTGTGCACAGCCTAAATAAATAAATAAATAAATAAATCTACTATTTAAGATGGGAAACTCCAAAAAGAATGAGTTGTAGTTCCAGTAGCTTAAAATAAAGTTGAGTTGTATTATTGGAGGGGGCAGGATCTGACTCAAAAGCCAAATTCATTTTTTACTATGGGTTTGTCACTGTCTCTAGGATAACTTTCACAAAAGTGAGTTTTGCAATATACCATTTCTGTGATATATTTCACAAAAATAGCATTCCAAAGTAAAATAAGTATTAAAGAAGAAAAAATATGCTTAATTTTGCTACAATATATCCAAAACACTATCATTTAACATGTAATAATTATGTAAGCTATTGGCATATTTTAAATTTTTTGTATTAACTCTTCAAAATCCAGTATATACTTTAAATATGTATAAAAATATGTATGTGTGTAAATGTATTTTTGCATGTGTTTGGTAAAATTGCAATTCATATTACTTAAAAGAGTAATTTTTTAAACAAATGAATTAATGTAGGCATTTTGGAATAATGAAAAGAAAACTTTGTATTAATATTATTTGAGAAGCTGACAGAAGGCAGTAATTAAATGGTAAATTGTCTGGATGTGAAAGGGAAAAAAAAGTACACATTGGTGGTTACAGAATAGACAGGGGGATGTTAAGAAGAACAAAGGAAATCGAGAAGCCAAATAACTTATATGCATGACTCATGGACATGAACTAAGGGGATCATTGCTGGAGGAAATGGGGTACTGGGTAGAGGGGGGCAAAGGGGGGAAAACTGGGACAACTGTAATAGTAAAATAACTAAAATATATTATAAATAAATAAATAAAATACCCCCCCCCAAAAAAAAGTAATTGAAGTAATGAAAAGCAAGGACCTACAACCAAGATTTATCTATCCATCAAAGCTATCATTTAGAATGGAAGGGCAGATAAAATGCTTCCCAGACAAGATAAAGCTAAAGGAGTTCATCATTACATTATTACCAAACCATTGTTATACAAAATGTGGAAGGGACTTATTTAAGAAAAAGAAGATCAAACCTATGAACATCAAAATGAGAAACTCACAAATACCAACAACAGAACCTAAATAATAAAACAAAAACAAACTAAGCAAACAGCCAGATTAGGATAAGAATCATAGGTATGGGGATCATTTGGAGGGTTATCAGCTGGGAGTGGGGAGGGGGAATGGGGAAATGGTGCAGGGGTTAGAGAGCATAATTGGTGGGTACAAGATAGACAGGGGGAAGTTAAGAATAACATAGGAAAGGGTGAAACCAGGAAACCTGTATGCATGACCCATGGACATGAACTATGGGGGATAGGATTGCTGGGGAGAAGGGGGTTGCTGGGTGGTGGGGAGCAAAAGGAAAAGAAATTAGGACAACTATAACAACATAATCAATAAAATATATTCTAAAAATGAGTTGGAGAGAAATAAACCAATTTGTCATACTTTATGGAAATAAAATTGACAGAAATTATGAACTAGATCCATTTGTTCAGTCATCCAAGAAATAGTTGAGTGCCTCCTCTGGGTCAGGCATTGTTGTAGGTGCTGGGATATAGCAGTAATCAAAGTATAATCTCTACCTTTATGGAGCCTATAGCTTAGTGGAAGATATACACACTAACCAAACACATGAAATATAATGTTCCCAATGATGGTAAGAGCAATGCCAATAAGAAAACAGGGTAAGACATAAAAGGGATACTGGGATGGGTCTGGGATTACAGTTTTATGAAGAGTGTTTAGGAAAAAAAGCTTTCTAAAATGTTCACCTATGAGCTGACACTTGAAGAAAATAAGGAAGCAATGTATGTGGTTAACTGGAAGAAATATTCCAGGCAAATAAATCATCAGGAGACTGAATTTTACTTGGTAGTTTGAGGAAGAGTGAAAAAGACCATGTGTTTAGAGTAGAATACATGAGAGATTGTTAAGAAATGAGATTAGAGTGGTTATGCACTGGGGAAGCTCATGTGGGATCACTGTAAACAGTGTGGTTTTTAAGATAGTAAGATGGGAAGCCTTTGGAGGGTTTATATTTTAGTAGGATCACTTTGGCCGCTATGTTGATAATAGACTGTAAGGGAGCAAGACAGGGAGCATAGAGACCATTTAAAGAGGCTATTGAGCAATCTAGGCTACAGATAATGTTGGCTTGAATTTAGGTGGCACTTAATAAATATATTATGAAGTGGTTGGATTCTGTGTACATTTGAAGGTATAATTCATAAAATTTACTGGTGAATTAAAGCTGGGTTGTGAGGGAAAGTGAAGAGTCAAAGATGATTCTCCAGCCTGAGCAATGAATTACAACCATTATATACTGAGATGAAGAAGACTGGGGGAAGTGATTTTGGTGGCAAGGAGTGATTTGGAGAGTGAGGAAAACGGAAGAATTCAGAGTGACTCCTAGATTTCTGGCTTGAACAATTGGGTAGATTGTGATAGTAAAGATGACAAACAAAAAACCACCTAGTCCAAACTCCTTAGTTTGATATATGAGGAGCTAAAGCTTTGAGAAAATAGCCACCTTGTTGAGTAGTTACATTGAAGAGCCTGGACTTGGTTCTCTTAATTGAAGGGTCCAGACTCCTGCTTCTTTCTATTCTGATTTTTAAAAACTTTAAAATCTTTGGAATGAAAAAAATGAAATTGTAAGTTTCTTAAAGGAAAGTTCTGTGCTTTAAGCTCCTTTTTAAATATTATACCACAGTAGGCTTCTATTATTTTACATCCTGAACACCCTCTTTTCCAGGATCCACTCTTCACTTTACCCTATGCATATCTGCATAATTTCCACAGCAATCTCCATACTAAAACAATGTCATCCCACCTCTTGGCCAGAGTGGATTGTTTGAAGGGTTGCCACCTGACCCAAAGTGGACAAATTTATCTTGCCTACTCAGATAAAAAGGGAGCAATGATTACTCTAAGTAGATGTAATACAACAACAATAAAATTAAATTAGAAAAAAAAGATTACTTTAAGCACTTAGTAAATACCTGGTGACCTAAATTGATGGGAGGATGAAGCTTTTAGAAACCATATATATAAAACTTTTTCAGAACATATGAATTAGGGGATGATTATTCCCATTTCAAAAAATTGCTCTACCAGAAGATTGACTATAATTTTACTTTAAATAGCAATCTTTCTAGTGCATTCAAGCATTTGTTTATGATCATTAACTACTTGACAGGCTGGCGTTGAAGGGAGAACATTTTTAAAGTTAAAGTATCAGAAAATACTTCCCATTAAATTTTCTTCCTGTGGCCCTGGAGCCTGAGCTCTATAAAAATTCTATTTCTAAACAGTGAATTATGAGCTATCAAATGGGTTAGCACCAGTATTAGTGTTGGCTAAATGATGCTAAATAAACTAGTGGTGCTTTGAATTGTGAGTCACCTTATATGTTTTATAGGCCTCTATGTAAAACTCTTTGAAATACATAATAAATTAATCAAAAACAACATACAGAATGCTTATGAGTCTGTGTCTGTGTTAGGTTACATAATTACCAAAGATGTGTGGATAGAATCAAGGGTTTCTGATAATAGGGAATAAGAATAAACAAAACTACATCTGTTGTTGATGGCTTCATCAGCAGAAGGATGCACCTTGGTTCCTATTGATGAACTTCTGCCATACTAGAGGCTAAGAAGAGAAGGAAGGTGGACATCAGCTTACTGGGGCATAAATCTGAAGTCAGCTGGTATATTTGATTAAGTCAGCTGGTATTTATTCTGTGAAAACAGACATGATAAGTAGTCATAACCAGATTAATGCTAGATGTCATTAAAAATTTAGAAAAATACAAGTGCAAACTTAACTCCTCTGATGAAAAGAAATTGAAGAAAGAAGAGGAGGAGGAGCAAAAAAATGGCAAGTACAAAGAAGAAAAATTACTTCACAAACGTGTAGCTGCCAAGAGCTGTGAGATCACACTTCATTTTATCCAGCATGAATGGATCACCTTTGCACTCAGGCATGTAGTAACTTTTGAATGAGTTAGTGAATAGCAACTAAATGAGTATGTTAATACTTGAATTATCTTAAACAGTTTGTTGGAGTTAATAAATGTTAAATCTGTACATTGCCTACATATGCCTTTTTTCTCAATCTTGGAATGGTTTCCTTATATTTAACAGTTGCAATTAGATTTATGTAATTTGGGATTTGCTGAGTAACCAGATCACTTTTCCTGGTGGTTTTGGTTTCTAGTGATTTGGTGACAATGTAAGAATTTAAGATTTTGTTTAATATAGTATTACTGATATTTTATTTTAAAAAATGCATACACACTTGATCTAAGATTGAACAAGAACAAGTATTTGCCCAGGTCAGTCCTGACTTATGCCTGTTCTTCTGATGTATGCATTAATGGTATCCTCTCTTACTCTTTTTTTAAAAGAATTTTATTTATTATTTTCAGAGAGAGGGGAAGGGAGAGAGGCAGAGAGGGAGAGAGACATCAATGTATGGTTGCCTTTCACCTGCCTCCAACTATGGACCTGGCTGGAGACCTGGCTTGCAATTTGGTTAAGTGCCCAGCTGGGGAATGGAACCAGCGACCTTTGGGTTCCCAGGCTGGCACGTTATCCACTGTGCCACCAGCCAGGGCTGTCCTCTCTTACTCTTAAAAGTAGCCTGGTTTGAAAAATAAGTTATGTTTGCCCTATATATTAGTTCCAGTTTGTTCTGATCTAGCCAACATAGGAAGAATCTGCTGGGTACTCAACTAATTTTCCTGTTTTGTCATGAGGTCTTAGACATAGTTCTTTTTTTCTTTTTACACACACACACACACACACACACACACACACACACACATTTATTTATTTATTTATAATGTAATTTTATTGTTGTATTACATCCCTCCCCTTCTTGCTCCCCTCTGACATAGTTCTTTTTTATCTTTACCCTTCCAATGAGTGACTGTTTCATTAACCCATACTTCAGTTCATTTGTCAGAGAACAAATATAACAAGAGAAAAATATAGAGAAAATGATGGGACTAGGCATTTCAGAGAAAGGAAGTACATGGCCAATAAATATTCACACATATAAGCCTCACTTAAAGTCAGGGAAATACAGATCTAGATCACAATGGGATATTAACTGACATCCATTTGATTAATAGAAATTTAGGTAGCCAAAAAATACCAATAGTTAGAGAAGATGTATATGTGAGCTCTCTTTTACATTGCTCATGGGAATATAATTTGTTATAACTGCCTTGAAGAACAATTTGATATTATTTTGTAAAGTTGCATGCTTGCACATCTTATGACCTAGATCAATACTAGGTATTTGCTAAGAAAAAATTTTATCATACTTACACAAGGACATGTGTACTAGAATGTTTGTGGTAGCAATTTTTGTAATAGCTAAGTTTGGGGAACCCTTAAGTGCCAATTATCAAGAAAATAAATGCTTTGTGGAATGTTCACATAATGAGTTATGTTATCAGTGAAAATGAATGAACTACAATTACAAGCAACATGAATATACCTTAGTAATATAATAGTTAAAAAAAAGCAAGATTCAGAAGACAATATAGAATATGATACTTTTTGTTAGATAAAACATGTAAAAAATAAGAAATATACATTTACTTGGATAAAATTGTTTAAAAGGATAGGGAATGATAAACATAAAGTTCATGATTTCAGAATATGGGATCATGGGGATCATAGCGGAGGAATACAGGCAATATTTCAGTTTTAGACCTGGGCAGTGAGTTCATAAATGTTTGTTAGTACTCTAAAAACAAATAGATGGTACAAGTTCCTTCTTTCTTTCTGCCATATAGAATTCCATTGTGTAAATGTACCAAAGTTTTTTGATCCAATCATCCACCGATGGGCACTTAGGCTGTTTCCAGCACCTGGCTATTGTAAATAGTGCCGCTATGAACATAGGTGTGCATAGGTTCTTATGAATTGGTGTCTCAGGCTTCTTTGGGTATAGTTCAAGTA
>PVIW01007796.1:0-68221 GCA_004026585.1 Noctilio leporinus | reverse complement strand
TTTTAAGATTTTATTATTTTTAGAGAGAGGGGAAGAGAGGGAGGCAGAGAGGGAGAGAGACATCAATGTATGGTTGCTTTTCACCTGCCTCCAGCCACAGACCTGACTGGAGACCTGGCTTGCAACCTAGTTATCTTGCCCTGGCTGGGAATCGAACCTGCGACCTTTGGGTTCACAGGCCGGCACCTTATCCACAGTGTCTTGTCATTTTTAAACAGCCATAATAGAAAATTAGCACCTCTCTTGATATGTTAAGAAATTACAAACTAAACCATGAGAAACCACGGTTGCACGTTGGGTCATAACAGGTGGAATGCATGGCAGCGCATAGATGTTAACACATCTCTGTGATAGGAAAGGCACCCCCGGTGGCTTTCAGTCACATTTCACAGCCTTAGCATTAGCTGGCTTTGCCAATTCCTTCAGCAAATCAAACTATTACTCTGTGCAACTTTGAAGTCAAAACAAATAACATGGTTCAGATCTAGATTCAAGGCTTCACTGAAAAACTTATAAGGAAGATGGTTAACATAGCGGTTTGGCTATGAAGGTCTCTTTGCTAATCTCTTCTATTCCTGAACAGTTTTTTTTGTTTTTGTTTTTGTTTTTTTTAAGGAAGACTTCTAGTACTCCTTATTAGCCATGAATAATCAGGCTAAAATCAAACAAACAAAAAGCAGTCAGTATTAATAGAAAGGAAAATATCTGATCTTTAAAAAAGTGACAGATACTTTATATCTTTGAAGTGCATTATAATTTCTTAGTTATAAATGAATTACCCGTCAACGATTTTAGACCTGCAATGTTGTATTTCATAACCTGAGGTATAATTTCATGATTGCCTATCCCACTGAGTTGAGATAGTCAGTTCAGCTTCTGAAAGTGCTCAGATTTACAGCTGGAGAGTAGCTCAGATATCTGAGTTGGTTTATATACTTTCAAGTTACAAAATAGTACCTAAAGAAAAAAATATTAAGCCTGTGCCTAGTCCATCATGCACATGTGCAGGTATGTGGGGCAGGTATCAGAGTTGAAGTAGGCATTTTAATATACATTCTAAATTAATCTCTACAATAGTACAGCAAAATAAACATTAGGGAAGGCAATTTTCAATTATTCAATTCTTTTTTTTTATTTATTGAAAGGAAAAGACATTTTCTGAAATGTTACAGGCCTTCAGAAAAAGACTGAAATATCAGAATCTACCAATATACTAAGTGAACAACAGATCACGAAATAGAAAGAACTTATGTAAAGTGAAGCATGGATGAGTTCACAGATAATGACTTATATTATCTATAATATTGAATAGAATTCTCAATTTTATATTATTGCTACATATTTAGTACATTATTTCTAAAGATAGTTTGAAAAAACATAGTAATGATCTTAGTACCTCCCAAGTTAGGCCAGGAGGTATTAGAACAAATAAAACCACCAAATATCCAACTTAAAAAAATACTGGATACAGTCAACAAAAATAATCATATATGGCACACTATTCAAATTTCAATTTAAAAGCATCAAATAATTGGCTGGGAAAATAATTTTGTTTAAAAAATTTATGTATATGATACTTCATCTGAGAATTCCAGCTGCTTATATATCAGGAAAATATAGTCTAAGATCCTGGAAATTTCAGAAATATTTCCCTCTACTTCTTAAAGAAAAGTGTGATATTCATTTGCATAAGCCAATACTGAAGTTCAAACATCTGACGTTTTGGCTAGACAGTGCATTTTGAAGAGCTTACACGTTATGAGATATGTGACAATGAGAACAGGAAAGCAAAACACATCTTTTCCCGACAGGGCTGTAGTCCGGTCTCTTCAGTTGGGCAGGTCCACGTTGTGAAGGACAAGGGCCACCCGGCTTGGAATGTACACCTGTCAACACAGCCATGTCAGTGCAATTGAAAGGAATACTGAATGTGATGTCATTAAGGGAAAGGATATGATGCCCTCTCATATTTGCTTTAAGTTTAGTTATCTTTACAATTCTACCAACTCAGGACAATTTCCACCTTTCCAACAGTCCGGGCATCAATATGACTCATTGAAAGCAATGGTCACGAGAGGGCGCCAGAGGCCTTACCAAAACTAATATCCCCCCTCCCCCACCCCGCCAACACCTTGAGGTGGTAAAAGGAAGGCTGTCCTACAGGTCACAATGTTATTCTATTTAGGTGAAGAAAAGTAATATACAAAACACTATTTAGCGCGAGATACTTATCATCGTGTTTTTCTTTTCCCCTATCATTTTAAGAGCAAAAACTTAAAAAGTAATCTAAGGGATCCTAAGGTTATATTAGGCCCCTCACCAATTGAAGACAATGGAAAAGCTTGCCCCAGTACTTAAAATGCAACACACATCCTTTCTATGCCGTCCTGACACGGCTCCTTGCTGCCTAAGTACGTCCCTCATCAAGGCTCAGCTGCACTGGCCCCTCTCCCTTCACTTACTAACAGCTCTAGCCTTTCCCTGCATCTCTGCCAGGCAGTGCCCTGTGCTCACAACACCCCTTACTGTGCTACTTCCTGATCTCCTGGACCCTGAAATACCCCTGGTTCACAGAGAGGTGTTTCTTGATATTACCAGACATAATGGTTTTTCCATTTCATTTTCTATCACAGCACCATTTTTATTTCTTTCTCAACACTTAACACAACTTATGATTTTTTTCAAGTTTATGATCAACCCGCTGGATTCCACGCTTTACAAAAGCAGAGGCCACATGTCTTCCCACTTCTCTTAGTAGGTGCCAAATGACAAAGTACGTGCCAAAGATGAATGGATGAAAAAATAATGAATAAAGGAATAAACAATAGTGAGATTAGCCCTGGCTGGTGGCACAGTGGATAAGATGTCTGCCTGCAAACCCAAGGGTTGCTGGTTAATTCCCCAGCCAGGGCACATAACCAGGTTGCAAGCCAGGTCTCCAGCCAGGTCCTTAGCTGGAGGCAGGTGAAAGGCAACCAACCATACATTGATGTTTCTCTCCCTTTCTTCCTCCTTGCCTGCTCTTCCCTCTAAAAATAATGAATAAAATCTTTTTAAAAAATACTGTAGTGATCAGTATGTGCACTATTGTATGTTTCATGCCTCTTAACTCTGTAAATGAACACAATGTTTTCCCTTCCTGGTTCTGTAACACAGAACACTTAAATGGTAATGGGAAAAACTACTATAAAGATTAAATTAAGAAAAGAACACTTAAAACTCTTCTAAAGAATCAAATAAGCCAATATGGTTGGTTAGTTTTGATTGTTAAGATGAAAGCACTTTTAAAATGATGGCATTTTGAGAAGTTTGTAATATGAATTTAGTAACTAAAGGATAGTTTTTTTCCATATTCAATTAAAAATAATATTGTTTAGGAAATGACCATCAACAGCTGAGGAAAAGTTTCATAAAGGCAATGTCACTGGGTAGTGCAGCATCTAAGTCTGATTTGCAGCCCAGTACTTCCAAAAGATAAAAATTATAGCCTTTTAATGTGGTAAAGCTCTTAAACTACATCACAACTTAATTACTAATGCATTTTCTTCTAGTCAATACTTTTGCTTTGTGACAAAAAGCAGCTGGAGGTTCCTGTAAGCAAAGGAGGACGCCTGCAAGTGATCTGGACAGATCCTGTTAAAAGAACAGCATACTTCCACAATCAAGGTACAGATTAAAGCAACACAAAGCAAAACTAAAGAGGAGAAATACAAGAAACCAAAGTCAAATTTAACCAGTTCCCTCCCAAGTCTTATCAAAATAGGCATGAAATCAAAAGTCAGCATCCTGACCTTCCAAAGGAATGAGCTCTGTACATACTCTATTCTATGTTTACTTGGTGCACTCATGGTAAGTAGGTACATAACTAATTAGCAGGACAGCAGGTTATAATCAGGATAGTTCTGAATTGTTTTGTTTTAAGCATTCTGAAACTGAAGTCCAAGCCCTGGCTAGTGGCACAGTAGATAAGGCACTGGCCTGCAAACCCAAAGGTTGCTGGTTTGATTCCCAGCCAGGGCACATAACCAGGTCTCCAGCCAGGTCTCCAGCCATGTCCACAGCTGGAGGCAGGTGAAAGGCAACCTACACCGATGTCTCTCTTTCTCTCCCTCTGCCTCTTTCCCTTCCCCTCTCTCTGAAAATAATAAATAAAATATTTTAAGAAAACAAAAAATAAAACAAGTCCAATCTACATTTTTCAATAACAAAATAATTTCAATTGCTTTTATATTAAAAACATTTCTTTGGCATTATAGGGTCCAATCTGCAGACAAAAGGATTCTGAGAAAGATGCAATGAAACATTCAAGTCAGGCCTGGGACAGGTAATAACAGGTCTCTGCTCTGTGTGTGGCCCAGTAATTTATCAGGACAAGTCATGCTGATCTCCTGCTTGGAAACTATGCAGTTTTGGTATCTGTTTGATTTATAACCTCATCCTTATTTCTTTAGTAATATTAAATGATAACTATAAACGGATAATTTAGAAACAATCTTACTCTGTGATCTTTTGGTTTTTAGCTAACCCAAACTAAAAGTAAAACAAAGGGATGACCTAAGAAGTTCAAGGTTCGAAATATATGCATTGAGTATTTCTGATCTTAGCATTTAATGACTTTTTAAAAATACTCCAAGAACTCTCATTAAATGATGTTGGTCAGTTCATATAAGGAGCTTTATGATGCCAACTTCAGTCACATTGGAGAGGCCTCTTAATACCATATGCTCAAAAGCCTTAATTTGATAATTGTATAATATCATTAATAGGAATACTGTGCAATTATAGCATTTTTTCATAAAATATGAAAAATTTTGAAAACTATGAGCAACATATAATTTTAATTTTCATGTACATTAAGTTCATAAATTATGCTCAAAGAAAAAAAAAGTTATTCTAATTCACCATTTTGTATTAGTTAACAGAAATGTGATATCATAACTATTCCTAGTGGAATTATATAGTATCTTAAGTTAAAATATTAAAAAGTCAACTTTAAGAAGTTTGATTTTTTTGTCTGAAAAAATATTTTCATAAATTTGAACAGAAAAAGATATTTCCCTACTGCTAAGTTACACTTTCAATATTTAGCAGCTGAGGGATAAAAAAGGTATGCCAACCTCCATATTTAAATGAAAAGTCTACTTTTAAACCCCCACATTTAGACTGGGGATGCAGTAGTACCCCTTTATCCACGGGTTCCTTCCTGCAGTTTCAGTTGTCGTCAGTCAACCCTGGTCTGAAAAGTATTACATGGAATATTCCAGGAATAAACAAATCGTACATTTTAGATGGAAGGTCATGGTGAGCAGCGTGAGGACATCTCCCACCCTTCCTCTCCATCTCCCCGGATGTGCATCAGCCCCTCATCAAGCATCCTCAAGCTGTGCACGCACCTCCTCCGCTAGTCAGTTGTCTTGGTTATCCCAGTTTCCCCGTGCTTGTGTTCAGGTGACCTTTATTTTACCTAATAATGGCCTCCACAGCGAGTGCAGTGACGCTGGCAATGAGCAGAGGCTGCGGAGGGTCCCATGCTTCCTTTCAGGGAAAAGGTTAGTGTGGCACAACAGGATATTTTGAGAGAGAGAGACCATGTTCACATAGCTTTTATTAGAGCGTATTGTTATAACTGTTTTATTATACATAATTGTTACTTCCTTACGGAGCCTAATTCATACCTTGAACTTTATTATAGGGATGCATGTCTGGGGGAGAGCATAGTCTGTAGCGTTCAGTACTAACTGGGGCTTCAGGCAGCCACTGGGGCTCTTGGCAGATGTCACCTCTGATTGAGGGGGGACTGCTGTACACAGACTTACTGTTTAATGGTGGGGAGCTCAACTGGCAAAATAATAACCGCTGAAACTATTGCTTTAGTCACTTTCCACCACTGAGGCTGTTTGAGTTACTGTAAAGGAATCTAATTCACTTCATTTCAGGTTCAATGATCTCTGTTCTCCCATTTGTTTGTCCATGCAATTTGAATTTATGAACTAGAGAAGAGAAAGCAAGCAAGCCAGCCTGCCCCCGCTACCCCACCCCCATCCTCCACTGCACTAGTTAATGTATAAGTTAACCTGTTTCTGTATCAAGAACCAAAATATAAAGAAATGATTATGCTAAAATGGACTTTCCAATAATAGCCAGCAAAGCAGAATGGAGAAGTCCTGCCCTGTTGCTTCCTGGCATTTGTGTGATGCGCTGACCTTAGCAAGCACATCTCTACGGTACCACGTGTGCAGTTCTCTGGCTGCACTCCACTGACAGAGCGCACCCAGGTGACGCCGGCCGGTGAGGCTATTTTAAGATTCCTTCAGATTCTGTTTGATGCTCTTTGAAAATAGACTTGATACTTATTCAGCAGATCCCCTGGATTACTGAGCTTAAAAATTAAGCTTTAGTCAATACTGTGTACTATTTACGTTGGACATAAGTTTCATTAAAAAAAAAAGTTATATCTTTGTTCCCCTTTTTCTGATTATTCTAGGCATGTGGGAGGCAGAAGTGAGCTCTCATTGGTGGTGAAATGAGACCTCTAAGTACTTCCGGTCACGCTCAAGAAACTAGACTGGATCCCAGGTTTCATTATAATAAGGTCTTCTTACAAGCAGTATGTTTTTTCATGCAATCTTTTCCTCTGGCTCTTTGAAGGTAAGTCAGCCAAGGAGAAATCTGTTTTAGTGGATTTTCTGATCTATTTGGGCTCCCTTATTCTTACATTAAAACCAGTGATCACTTCATCTGGAGTTTAGGGACTTGTGTAAATGAGTAATCCTGAAATGCCTTTCATTGAAAGCAGGACACTGTCCTGCAGGGAAGGCAGAGCTCATTGCAACCCTTCCGACCAGGCCGAACACGCAGGATTCTACCACAGACAGCCAGGCAGTGGTTAAGCTCTCTCCGTTTCTCAGGTGTTTGTGATGCTGTAATCCTCTGCTTGTTATGGAGATTTATGTGCATTCTCCATTCCACCTGCTAATTTAGAAATGCACGTTTCATACTTGCAAGTTTGGTGCAATTAGTGCTTGAAAAGTAATCTCCTGGCTGCTCCTGTCACTGGTTAGTTGGCTTGTTTTAATTATGACAGAATATGCTTGCTCTTACAAAAATTAAAAGATGCCAAGATCGTCTGTGCCTAACCCCAAAGATTGGGAGCCCTCACTTAAGATTATACTTTCCCCAAAGTTGAGGGGTCTTCTTAATTGCATGTCTTCAAAGCACTTAGCTACACTAACATGTTTAAAAGACCTCAAAACGATCAAATAGCCATGATAATAATAACTTGAAATACATGTGCAATAGCATTTTGCAGTTTCAAAAAAGGTTGGCTGTACTAATAAATTTATGCTTTCTAAGAAGCTTTTGCTGTAGGAAGGATGCTATTACTAACCCTCAACATACAAATGAGGAAAACTGAGGCACAAAAAGGTTGAAATACTCAAGTTCTCATAGCCTGTAAATGGCAAATGGAGGGAGCTTAATTCTAGGTTCTCTGATATGACATTTTCTAGTGTTTTCACTAGACTATGACTTTCATTACATAGAATTTTGCTGTCTGAATGTTTCTCCTTTCTGTCTGGTTTAACTGGTTTAAGTTCAGCATCATCACAATCAGCTGCTACTTCTCCATGACTCCTCTTCACAAGATGAATCATCTCCCCTAACCCTTCAGGGGTCTCTAACTCTTTTCTTATTTCAGAGCTTCAATATAATTTTCTTCTTCATTTCAGAAACTATTTTTGTCAATCTTAGTTTACATGGTAAAATTGAACATTTTGACAAACTACAGCAATCATTCTCTGAAGAAAGATTCTGATAGTACTTTTGAGCCCTTAAAAATGACTAGGTGTCTGTATTTATATCTAAAGATGTATCAATATCACCACTAATAACACCCATATGCACACATACACTTAGGGTAACATCTCAGTCTCTCCTGTGGCCATTGCACTTTCTTCCCAGTTGGTTGACAACTTAATCTTGTTCTTTTTATTTATTTTATGCCACTTGTCTTTGGAACATCAATTTTGTATATGATATTCCCAGATGAGAATATAGTAGAAAAGTGAGGAAGCCAGGGGTCCCACCCAGATTCCCTTGCTTGACTTACATAAACTTTTGAAAAAATGAAAGAATTTAACAGCTATAATAAAGTTATTAATACATTTGTTAGATATATCCTAGACTTAGGAAAACAAAACAGATCTTAATCCAAGGCCTGCCATGGTGAAAAAAAAAAAAAAAAATGCAAGCCTGAGATAAAAGTAGAAGAGGGGTAAGGTAGAGCTAGAGAAGCAGGCATATGACTACAAAGGACAAGAAAAAACATAGGATGTAGATGTGCATTTGAGCTTCTTATCTGACCATAATACAAATAAAGAATTCTTTCAAATTTGGAGTTTCTACATTCTACATTTTAAAAAGAACTTAAACCTAGTAGTTCAAAAGCAATAGTTTTTTATTTGTGTTGATAATACAAAATAAAAATTAATTATATAATTTAATATTTTCCTTAGTAATATGAAACCAGGGAATTTTATAACTAGAATGAAATTAGTCTTCAACTGACTACATAGAAGGGAAAAAAAGTTTTGTTTTTTTTTTTGAAAGATTTTATTCATTATTTTCAGAGAGAAGGGCAGGGAGGGAGGAAGAAAGGGACAGAAGCATCAATGTGTGGTTGCCTTTCACCTGCTTCCAGCTAAGGACCTGGCTAGAGACCTGACTTGTAACTTGGTTAAGCATTCTGACTGGGGAATCAAATCACTAAACTTTGGGTTCTCAAGCCGGTGCAAATCTACTGAGCCACACCAGGAAGGGCAGAAAATATGTTTCATTGATTCTTTTTAGGTATTTAAACTTCATTAGATAGTCAATAATGTAGACATATGCTTCATGTAAAATATTATACGAGGAAGCAGAAACACAGGGAAGTATATTGTGGCATTAAAAGAAATGTTCATGATCACAATACAATTTTATTTTTATTTTTATTTTTTTTTGTAGTTTTTTAAAAAATATTTTATTTATTATTTTTAGAGAGAGGGGAAAGGAGACAGGCAGAGAGGGAGAGAGACAT
Source organism: Noctilio leporinus (assembly GCA_004026585.1). Classification (NCBI taxonomy): domain Eukaryota; kingdom Metazoa; phylum Chordata; class Mammalia; order Chiroptera; family Noctilionidae; genus Noctilio; species Noctilio leporinus. Next base: position 59,145 of record PVIW01007796.1, on the reverse strand, counting down.
CAATGTATGGTTGCCTTTCACCTGCCTCCAGCTATGGACCTAGCTGGAGACCTGGCTTGCAACCTGGTTATGTGCCCTGGCTGGGGAATCGAACCAGCAACCTTTGGGTTCGCAGGCCGGCACCTTATCCACTGTGCCACCAGCCAGGGCTACAATACAATTTTAAAAATGCCTTCCAGTCCTGGCTGGTGGATCAGTGGATAAGGAGCTGGCCTGCGAACCCATAGGTTGCTGGTTCGATTCCCCAGGTTGCTGGTTCGATTCCCAGCCAGGGCACATAACCAGGTTGTAAACCAGGTCTCCAGCCAGGTCCTTAGCTGGAGGCAGGTGAAAGGCAACCATACATTGATGTCTCTCCCCCTCTTTGCCTCTCATTACCCCTCTCTCTAAAAATAATAAATAAAATCTTTAAAAAAAATACCTTCCTCTTATTTTTTGAGATATTATTTTTATGATTGTCTTTTTTTTTTTTTAAGACTGTATTTATTATTTCCAGAGAGGAAGGAAGGGAGAGGGGAAGAGAGGTAGACAAACAGCAATGTATGGTTGCCTATCACCTGCCTCCAGCTATGGACCTGGCTGGAGACCTGGCTTGCAACCTGGTTATGAGCCCTGGCTGGGGAATTGAACCAGTGACCTTTGCGTTTGAAGGCCGGCACCTTATCCACTGTGCTACCACCCAGTGCCTAAGATATAATTTTTAATCCTACTAAATTCAAGCTTCCCCTCTAGTCCACCAAATATTTCTTACTGTAAGTTTTCCACAACTGAACTTAGTCGAAGACCATGCACATTGCATGTGATTTTTCAGCAAAGTTATCATTTCCTGTTCATCTTACCCCACATCTTTGTATGCTGCTTATTTGTTGAAAGATTATTTCTTTGGACAACATTTCTTTAAAAATAAAGGATTCAATGTAAATGCAATGAAAATACCTTACAAACCTTACTTACCAAGAGAGAATGGGGAAGCCCGTTATGTTCAAAAGCCTCAGAAAAAAAATCGGTGTTGTGGTCCAGTCTCTGGTGTCCTCCGTAGTCTGCTGCATCTGAATCTAGCACAATTTTGAATGTACAGCTCTTAAGGAATCAGACCACTTCAGGAGTTGAATGAAACATAGAATGTTCTCAGACAGCAATTTAAAATGGAGTAAACATCATGAAATCCTAGTTTGTACTAAATACTCCACCTGTAAGATTTCAGAGGCTCATGTTGGACAGGGTCTCCGAAGGTGATCCAGTCCCCACCCAGATGGGATCCTTGTCATCCTTCTGCCACAGCTCATCCTGCTCATGGTCCCTGGACTGAATGGACCTACATCTCTCTTAATACAACCCATTTGTTTGTTAGAAATTCTCCATCGTGTAGAGCAATTTGACTGCTTGGGATTATTTCTATCCAGAAATCCCATAAGGGATAAATTCAACATATAGTAACCATTAAAGTATTTAATAATGGTTATATTATTTTCATGTTTCTTAAATCTATCTATCATCTCTCTATCCATATTAGTAACTACATATTAAATATAATCTTAGAACTTTTGATTATTCTTCATTGATATGTTTCTTTTGCTCCTTCCCCACCTCTGAATTCATTCCAGTGTTCTACATCTGTTCTTCAAGTGAGGAACACAGAAGTGAAACAAGAGTCCACCTGTGGTCTGAGGAGGGCACACATTCTGAAGTCACCAAATATAGCTGAAAATAATTTGAATATGCTAATTTAATGGTAAAATGTAAGTAGTGAAAATAATTAATTGGAGACAGTAAACAAATGAAGCATTGTGGAATGAAAGGAACTTTTAGGGCAAACATTTTGCTTTTGTTATTCATCCTAGTTAATTAAATACTTATACAAATTTTCAAAATGCAAAACAAAACCATTGCTGGTTAACAACATAATGACTGGTAGCAGCGTTTGAGAAGGCAAGTATGTCACCGAAAGCAGCAGATCACAATCTGTGGGATGAAAAACACTGGGAGACCTGCTATTATAAGGAGCTGGGCATCTACATGAGCATCAGGCATTGCTATCATACACATTTGCTATTATATTTCATTTTTAGACTGTATTTCAAATAATGCGCATTTTCATAATAAAATGGAGATTCATTTAAAAAATCTCTGAATTTGTGGTAAGTTTGTACCTATATAGTTTCTCAATCAAAGATTGAGAAATTATTCTTTCAGAACAGTTGTTATAGAAGGATCCATTTCTTTATGACATTGAAAGGGATCATCATATTTAAAATGGTTAGAATCTATTCACTTAATATATATAATTTGTAGCCATAAAGGAAAAGCTTACAAAACCCATAATGAACGTTTCAAAACATCATTTTGGACCTATTGCTCTGATCTGTAATTTAAAGGGAAAATTTTGCTGTGGTCACTTTTGGAATTACCCAGCCCTGTGTCTCTACATGACCCGGGAAGACAACTACATCCTTTAGAAAGCCAGCCCTTAAACTACAGAAAGTCCAACAATTTAAAACACTAATAATTAAAAGTAATGATTGTGAAAGAGCTTTATAACTACTCATCTAAATCACTTTAATATATTATTCAAGTATCAGGAAACCCCCACCTTCTAGGAGCATTGCTTATAAGAAAAATTTTTACACCAGTTATTTGAGCAACTGGATTTTTATCCCTGTTCTCTCACTCAGGTACCCCTTGCTCCCTCTTAATATGTACAGACACACACACACACACACACACAGGACATGGAGCCGACACAGCGGGCCCCTTAACCACCCCCTGCCTTGAAACCCCTTAAAACCCCCATATTCCACTAAAAAATTCTCTGGAAATATAACTCAGGGCTAATTTACACTTATTTAAACTAGCTTCTTTATATGGTTTTCAATTGCAAAGCAGACAGAATAAATTTAGCAGGACACCTCAACGAAAGGGAGGTAGGCCTTGTTCACAGTTCCCTCCCTACACCTAGCAGAGAGGCTTCTCGCAATTGGTTCGCATGCATCTTTGAAACTGATATTCAGGATGACAGTTTTGATTCACCAAGAGAGCTCAAATTACATGACTTTTTAACGTTAGGGTAGAATAAACTATCTTTATTCCCTTATCCCTTACTAAATAAAACAACGTACGAGGAAAGCACTGCGCATGATTAATAAAATGACCTAGATATGGCCTTAGTTTTTACATGTGACTTAGAGCCTATAAGGAGAAAGCAGACCAGACATACATAAGAGTATTTATAACTAAAAAAGGAAGCAATATTCAAGGAGAGGTAGAGCCAAGTGGGAAGGTAGGACTGACAGTCTGTGTATACAGTTTTGAAGGGCAGGCTAGTTAGTTAAGATTTATTTTGGTAATTAAATATGACAATGTTGATAATTTGTGAGTAAGGTCATGACAATCAAGAAAATTAACCTGGAGGTCAGGGGTGGAATAGAACAGATAAGGGAAATACTAAGTTAGAAAAACGAGTCAGGAATCTAACAATGGTCAATGGATAGGAATATGGATAAACTTGCATAGTGTAAATGCAAACACATAGTTGTTAATGAGATTTGGGATGTACAGCTGACTGTATTCAGTTGCAGGGAAACTGATGCTCAATTTGGGGAAACAAAAGTGAAAGAGCTGGAATATACACATAAGTCAAATATAGATATGATCACCCTGCTCTACAAGAGGACACCTATTTTATGTTGAGGATGAGGCAAAGTGTTTTCATATAAAGTTTCTTGCTTAATTCTAGAGTTAAGTTCTAAGACTAAAGAGGTCAGAATGAACATGACATAATAAGGATTAAGAAAAGCAGATAAAGTGATGATATTTATCTAAATGATCAGTCTAATGAAGTTTAAAAGACTGGCATTTAGAGAACTGAATTCTTAACATGCCTTATGGAGTCTGCATTTGTTCCACATCCATTTCTTGTCCATTAGGTTCATTTTGTCATTTTATTGAGTGAATACAAAATATTGGACCAAAAATTTTCTTTGATACACTAGGAAAAGAATAATAGATAAAATTATTTTAAGGAGATTTTTAAAAAGAAGACCAAATAGGTCCCTATCCATTTGACTGTCATTTTAAAATACTATGATTTCTTCTTATTTTAAATTCAAGAGCTTCCTAAGTATTTGATATATCTATCAACAGGTTGAAGTAGGTAAGATGTTTTAAGCATTACTTTATAATCTGTGTCCTTAAATTTGCACCGAGGAAGAGCCATGTTCTGAGGACCTGTTCTAATAAGATTAAAGACCAGTGAAGGCATGAAGACTCTTAAATTCAATGGCTCTTCAAATACTTCAAATGCTGCTGTGTTTGCTCAGCCACTTGATAAAGTGTCTGTTCAAAGTATAAGGATTTTGATGTAAGAAGCACTATCATTTATATCATTTGTACTAAACTCATTTCACTCCCACTGATGAAGCTAAGAAAAATTGTAAGGTACAATTCTGAGGTTTTCCAAATAAGGGACAAGAAGTGACTAAGATGACCATGAAGATCGAAAAGCTGGTAAATTATGATGTATCTTTAGATGTGAGATGGTACTGATTTTAAGATGAATTTTATATATACGTATATACCCAACAAAAAGAAAAAAACCACCACCATGACAATCACTGTAATAATCATTGTAGGAAAATCCCAATTGAAGACACGTTAAAATGTGATAGGGCCCTGGCTGGTGGCACAGTGGATAGGTGCCAGCCTGTGAACCCAAAGGTCGCTGGTTCGATTCCCAGCCAGGGCACATAAACAGGTTGTAAGCCAGGTCTCCAGCCAGGTTCGTAGTTGGAGGTAAGTGAAAGGCAACCATACATTGATGTTTCTCTCCCTCTCTGCCTCTCTCCCTTCCCCTCTCTCAGGAAATAATAAATAAAAATTAAATATGTATATATATAAAATGCGGTAAAAAATGTGTATTGGAGAATCTTTGAATACAAAATTAATAAATACTAAATATTGGTCCAAAATATTTACCTTGCTAATTTGGGAAGATAGAGTAAAAAAAAATGGTGGGATTTTGTTACAGAGATTTTGTTTTCTAAAAGGACATAAAATACACCTCTATTCATTTGGATATCATTTAAAACTATTTAAATATTTAGAAACAAACAAGAAACCAAACCAAGGTCGTTACATAGAGAACAAATTGGTTGGTGGCTGACAGGGATTGGGGGGATGAGCTGAATGGTAAAGGAGGTCAAAAGGTTATATATATGAAACTAGTATGTTATTTTCAGATCTGAGTCTTTCATTATCCCACCATATTATGATTACAGTAAGTTCTTGGAGCTGAGTAACTGCAGAACAGAGAAGCCCTATCAAATTATTTATTTATTTAACGATTTTTATTTATTATTTTCAGAAAGAGGGGAAGGGAGAGAGGCAGAGAGGGAGAGAGACATCAGTGTGTGGTTGCCTTTCACTTGCCTTCAGCTACAGACCTGGCTGGAGACCTGGCCTGCAACCTGGTTATATTGCCCTGACTGGGAATCAAACCAATGACCTGTGGGTTCGCAGGTTGGTACTCAACCCACTGAACCACACCATCCAGGCAAAGGCAGAAAACTTTAGATATGAAATTCTGAGAAACTTGGAATTAACATCTGGTAGAGTAAGAACAAGTGCTGAAAAGCCATAAGTTTGTAACTATAAAACTAGTTACCCAGCATAGGACTTGTCACAATGTTCTAGTGTAACCCTTCCCTTTCAATGCTTCGTAAATTGAATTTTATTTATTGCCCACCACAGTACACAAAAAGTTAGGTCATGACTCTATAGCATTTCAAATATACTTGTCTATTTTTTTTAATAAATAGCGCTAAATTATGCCTAGTTTATTGTCCTGAACAACAGAAAGGGCCATACAGTGTAATACTTAGTTGCTCTCTCTGGTCTCTTTCCAAATATAGGAGCACCAAAGACTTGTGATACGTTGCTGTATATTTTATAAATGTGTATCTGTGGCAGTGTGAGGTAGGGGTGTGTGTGTGTGTGTGTGTGTGTTAGGCATTTTCATTTTTCTGTAATCTAGAATATATGATAACCTACACATTCATCACTGTAAATTAATTCTATTTTAATTGTTTTTTAAAATTTATGGCAATGTGACATTTATTACTATGTTATTTGCAAGGGACTTTTATTCTTTTTGATTTTACTTTAAAAAATACCCCAATACTATACTACTGTGTAGTAAAAATAAAATCAAAACACACAGTAATGTAAAAATATAGATTCTGAATGCGGTCAAACTATATTTTATTTATTTATTTTATTTTTAAAAAATATTTTATTTATAATTCTTCAGAAAGAGGGGAAAGGAGAGAGGCAGAGAGGGGGAGAATCAATGTATGGTTGCCTTTCACCTGTCTCCAGCTACAGACCTGGCTGGAGACCTGGTTTGCAACCAGGTTATTTGCCCTGGCTGGGAATCAAACCAGTGACCTTTGGGTTCGCAGGCTGATGCCTTATCCACTGTGCCACAAGCCAGGGCTCAAACTATATTTTAAAGTAAAATGAATACCAAATAAAACTTCTCTTTCAGGAGGCAATGTGGTTTTTGTTCTTCTTGTTGTCATTTTTGGTTACTGTTATTAAAATTCATATTAAAATTTTGGTGTCCATTGTAAAAATAGTATCTTCATGAAAAATTGTGAAGACCTGTCTTCATTAAAAGCATAAATAATAACCACACATTTTAATGAACTGTAAAACAGAACTATTCTTCTTGTATAAGTTAGAATGTTCTTGTTTAATCAAAAACAGGTTTCTGATTTGACACAAAAACATTAACTCCAATTCCTGCAAGTTTACTTCTTTGGCTCTAAATTATTAGAAACTGTACAATGCACAATAGCAATAAAACAAATTCAAAGAATGAAGGAATCAAATATCATTTTCTACCATATTAATTAATGGATTGCTATGCTTTTTGAAGTGCACTTTCATGCAAATTATTAGTTTACTGTTAGGCATGCCTAATGACACAGAACAGTAAATAGTAAATTGAATGATAATACAGAATATTGAATGTGCAATTCAATATATTTCTGTGCAAACAGAAAATATATTCTAACCACTTTACAGAATACTTTAACCTATTTAGGATCTTAACTTTGTCCTGGAAAATTATGTAACAAATTTAAAATGCCATTGTTTGTCAATAATTCAAGAAAGAATAATGAAAAATCATGCCCATATTTTAGCCTAATCCTCCTCAAAAAGTAGTTGCTCTCTGTGTCATTAAGTATTACCCAAAGAACTTGTAAATTCAATTATTTGATGAAGCAATAGCAATTATTTGGAACTGTAAAAGAAAAAAATGACAGTTTTATTTAACTTTTAACTATGTACTTTGCCATCAAAATGAGTTTCCACCACGCAGGTTCAACTTAATTTTTTTTAACAAACACTGTGCTTTTGAACTCAAAATAATTTTGACATAGACTATAAAGAAACACCTTTCCTCAAATTTCCTTCAATACAGCCTTTTGTGGAGTTTAATGCAATATATATAAATGGAAAAATAAGTGGAAACTTCAAAGTCTGAAAAATAATGACAATTACAAGAAGTAAGTATGCATCATCTGAACCACTTCATGCAGACAGACAGGGAGAGGAGGAAGCACCCTAAAAGAGTGAAATACGATGGAGCATCAATGGGCCTTGGGGTCCAACAGTTACATTCTAATCCCAGTTCTGCCAATTATCACCTGTACATCTCCAAACAGGTCAATGAACTTCATAGAGGCTCAGTTTCTTGTTGGTACAACAGAGATCCTTTATCAGAGAGCTGTGAGGATTAATTGAAGCAATGCACATCAAGTGCTTAACACAGTAGTTAGCACTGAAAGAAAATCCCTCATTATAAGCCACTATTTATATTATTGTTATTATAGGCCCAGGAACATTTAAACTGCTGTCTTAAGTGATACAAAATATAAAAGTGAATCTATGTATTCTCTAGCTTCCTTTTCCCAGCCAACTTGGCCTTTTCTTCCTGATGATCTTTTTTGTATCCCCTATTCCCATGTCTTTGTTCTTGCTAGAATGTGAACACTTTTCCTGTTACATAAAAATTTTAACATTAGAGCTTAATTGGACAGTTCATTGAACTCTTTGAGGGCTAGACACCTACTGAAATTTTAAGTTGTTGCTGCTCAAGCTTCTGAAATGACTAGTGTGAACACATAACTGGAAATTAAATACCTCCCTGCACCCTCTTTTACTTGTTCCAATTTTTCACCATACCATTATCAACTTTTAACACACTATAAATTAAATTATTATAGTTTTCTGTCTTTCCATATTAAACTATAATTTCTATAAGGGATTTCTGTCTTTCCCCAAACCTTTACCTCTACCTAGGACCTAGATTAGTATTAGTTATATTTATTGAATAGGTTTTCTTTTCACTATTTTCCTATTGTACTAGCCTCCCTGGATTTTTATCTATGCATGCTTTCCTAAATTTTAAGAAATAATTTGATACTGCTTTGCCATATAATAAAAGCCCCAATTTTCTTCCCTCTTTTGATGGGGTGAAAATTGCATATCTGTACAACATAAATTCTGACACACAATCCAATTTCCCTATCTGTTTTAACTTGAAATTTTAAAATATATTTTCCTTCTGTTTGGAGAAGTCTGAATAGTTAAACAAATTCATGTCAGTTTGAAGCAATTAATTCTCAGGTGAATAATTCTGGCTGGTTTGAGCCCTGGAAAAAGACATTTTATATACTTTTTAAATGAAGTGGATAAATGATTATGTGCTTACTATAAAGTGAGCATATAGTTAACTTACAATATCAACTTGACTGGCCAGCTTTCTTTAGACAGAAGGCTGAAGTTAAGCATAGAATATCAAAATGAAATGCCAAAGTCATAATTATATATATATAATAGATATAAAATTTGGCAAGACTAGCATTTGAACATAGGTATAGTATTTTCTACCACTTTACCACCACCTGTCAGATTTTAAAAAATGCAAAGTGTATGAACATTAAATACTTAAACTCTGAAGTCTTATTGATTTGACCCTGGCAGGAGACAAGTCTCTTTTCTCTGTTTGAAATCATAGTTATTAGGAATATCAGAAGGTTAGTATATCCCCCATTCTTTTTTAACTAAACAGAAAATCATACCCCTGTAGGACTCACTCAGCGCTTCAGAAAGCTGATGAGAGGGATGAGAAGGGGCTGAGCTAGAATCCTGTAAATAATTGCAAAACAAAGCTCACAGGTGTGTATATGTATGTGTTTGTGTGTATGCATGCAGGTGCACGTGCACACACACGTATCTCATCATTCACAATCATTCCTGAGCATTTCTGGGCACAGAGCCCATAACTATCATCAGTATACTTAGATTAATAATTGTGAGGGAAACTATTCAAAGTAAACATTTCCCCATAGGTACAAAAATATTAGTCAGAGGACTTTAGACACACACAAAGACACACAAACACATAGACACACACACACACACGACTGCTAATAAATCAATTTTCCAAGGCTATAATAAATCTAGGATGGTACCTTGCAATCATCTTTAAAATAACCATAATGGTTTCAACTTATTAGGTAGACATAGAAAACAATAATACAAGGCAAGAGTAAAGCTGCTAAGTTATTTAGACAAAGTACATGTTTGTATGATTCGAAACATAATCACAAATGGTTAGGCTACAACAGTCAACCATGGAAGTGATTTACATAATTCAAATGAGCACATTCAGCCACATTTTGAGGTACCATCAAGATGGTGGAGTAGATAGGTACTGTGCCCACCTCCTCCCTGGACCACATCAAAATTATATTATAAAACTATCACCCTTGAAGACCACTTTAAGACCAGCTGAACAGAACTACTATAATAAGGATATAAAGAAGAATTATATAGCAAGAAAGGAAGCTATATACAATTAAGTACTTCCAATATAAAACTAGAGGGAAGTTTCTCTCCTTAAATCTGTCCAAGACTGTATATATTGTGTGTGGCTGAAAGAAATCTGAACTCGCAAACTGTAATGGCTGTGCCAGGAATATGGGACTGCTGTGCATATAATAACTTCGATACTCAATGAAGACCCTGAACAATGGCTTATCAAGAAACCTGGTGTAAGCAGAATTCTTATCTTTCGCCTCTTTGTACAGTATCCTTTTCTCTGTTCTGAGGGATGTGAAGTCCCAAAACCCTTGATCCTCTAACACCCTTCAATGCCTCTCATGACACTTTGCCATTCATCACTTGTAGCAGAAAAATACAGGTTTATATGCTGGTTTAGTTAAAAAAAAACACACACAAGAACTGTGAGTAGTTATCTTTTTCCTTCAAAAGTTATTTTACCCTTGTAAAGCATATTTGTTTAAAAAATGTTCCAATTAAGTTAAACTGTGTTTTGGGGTATCAGAAACCAGAATAGTGCAACATTACCCAAAAATGACATTTAGTCAGAGGCACCATTAACTTTTACAAAGGCAAGAAGACAAAATTATACTTACTGCAACATGTTTTATCTATTTTAATGGCATTGAAAGTTGTAAATCTTTTTGATGCTCATATTTAGGTTGAGGATCAGAAAACTTGCCTGACCCATTGCTCAGATGATATGTAAATAGGATGAGTCAATGTAAACAAAAGCATCCATACCCTGTAAAGTGTTAATGCAAATTTAACTCCTGTAACTAATTTGAAAACCATCTTCTAAAATACATCTCCTAACCTAACCGATTCTATTGAATTTACATGGGCTGAACCAGGCCACACTAGAGTTCTTCTATATCTCAAAAAATATAAGTGCATGCTGCCCAGTATTTCCAAACAGTCATTAAACATCACACAAGTATACTTGATGAATAAAGCACAGATCAAGGTAGGAGGCTGATTAGGGACCATCCTCAGATAACTGATAGTTGAGGCTATGGCATGTATTAGTTCTTCAAAGGAAGAGAACCAAGAATAGAGACAATTACTGGATTTGGATCTGAGGGGAAAAAAGGTAACACAAAGTATGGTGGGTAGGAAGCAAGGGGAAATCAAGATAGTGCTGCATTACCTTAAGAAAGTGGGGAAGGAAGAAAGGTGAACCAATGGTATAAGAACAAAGAATCTGGCAGGGAGCAGAAGACTTTAAATTCTAGTACTATAAAACAACAGAAATCATTTTGTGGGGGTGAATTGAGAAACAAGAAATGAAGAAAGCTATAAGAGAACACAAGCAACAGAGAAGGTTAGTTTCTTCTCTTTTTATCCTTTTGTTCCTTTCCTTTTATTATCAAATTTCTAGTGTATTTCTAGAATGATGACAATGACTATATAATGATGATCACAGAAGGTAATACTCACTGAGCCTATAGTACAGTCACGATACTGTTGCTAAGGCTTCACATGTATTAAACTATTTAATTAGTAATTCTACAAGTAGGTGTTTTAAAGAAAAAAATAAATATACAGCAACTAAGAAACAAAGAGGTTATTTTCATAACATTAAAGTGGGACAGACAGAACAGAACTCTCAGATGGTCTAATTCTAGGATACACGAAATCCTACTAATGAGAACAAATTTCTCTGTTTACAATATAAATACCAGAAATACCTACTACCGCTCCTAGTGGCCATATAAGCCTTTGGGAGATAAAAATATTAGGGTCAGAGAGTAAACTGACAAAAATATTTAAGAGTCAGAAAAGAAATGCTACTACCAGTGAAACTTACTATTCTTTTGTTTTCCTTAGTTGAAAGAGAAAGGAGTATTGGAAGGGAAGTTCAGGAAAGGTGAGGAGGGTGGAGGGATGGAGCAAAAAGGAAAAAGGACTGATGGACATGGAGAACAGTGTGGGGATTGCTGGTGGGGTGTATTAGGGGGACTAAATGGTAATGGAAAAAAATACACGATTTAAAGAAAAAGAAGAGTGAAAATTGTCTCCCTAAAGAGCTCATGAGGAAAAATGACAGTAATATTTTATATATTTTACAAAGATAAATTTCTGTTTTAATTAATGTTCTTATAATGAGACACTTTTTCCCAGCAAAAGATAATATGATTGTACTTAAGTTATGCATTAACTAATTTTTTTGATAGCATCTACAGAATACTTTCCGTATTCAACAACTGATATAACTTCCCAAAACAATTATAATTACACAAATAAATTTCACAACTATAACAGGAATTAATTATACATATTCATCATTAGGCCAAAGACAGATGAATAAATATCTCCTAGAGCAAGGACTATAAAGAAAAGAGTAAACAAATGGGACAACATCAAATTAAAAGCTTCTGCTCAGCTAAAGAAAATATCTGCAAAATGAAAAGGGAAACAACCATATGGGAAAACATATTTTCCAATGATACCTTGGATAAGGGTTTCATATCAAAAGTATATAAAGAACTCATATGACTCAATAGCAGGAAGACAGACAATCCAATTAAAAAATGGGCAAAGGTCCAAAACAGACATGTCACCAACGGGGACATACAGAGGGCCCACAGACATAAGAAAGGATGCTTAACATCACTAGCCATCAGAGTGATGCAAAATAAAACCACAGGCCCTGGCTGGTGGTGCGGTGGATAAGGCACCGACCTGCAAACCCAGAGGTCACTGGTTCAATTTCCAGCCAGGGTACATAACCAGGTTGCAAGCCAGATCTCCAGCCAGATCTGTAGCTGGAGGCAGGTGAAAGGCACCATTCATTGATGTTTCTCTCTCTCTCTGTCTCTATCCTTTCCCTGCTCTCTAAAAATAATAAAATCTTTAAAAAATAAAATAAAACCACAATGAGATACCACCTTACACCTGTGAGAATGGCCATCATCAAAATGGAATACTATGTAGCAGAAAGAAAGAAGGGACTTTTACCTTTTATGACAGCATGGATGGAGCTAGAGAGTATTATGCTTAGTGAAATAAACCAGGTGGTGAAAGACAAATATTACATAACCTCACCTATAACTGAACCTAATGAACAAAACAAATAAGCAAAATAGAACCAGTGCAATTATAAAGGACTCATGGACATGGACCACCAAGTGGGGACTGACTGAAAGAGGGGATGGGGTGAGAGGGTGGGACAGGAGAGAGCAATGGGGGAAAATGGGACAACTGTAATTGAAAACTAATAAAACTTTTCAAAAATTAAAAAAAAAAGTATTAGTGATAATTTTTACAAATGGTCATACTAAAGCCACTGTTTTCAAGAACTCATTGTTCATGGCTTTACCTTTTTTTGCTTTTCTCTGGAGACACACACTCTTCCTTTGGTTGTAGCATCCACATATTGTTGGAAGCTTTTAAGCTATTTTAGTGAACCAGTCATAATTACATTAATATCTTCTGGGGCTATTCAGGTAGCCTTTTTACAAATAAATGAAACACTGACCACTCAGTTTGACCCTTTGGGATCCTGAGTAAGAACAACTTAACAGAAAATTATGAAAGTAAAATTTCTCACTTACAGAAGATCTAAGCAGCTTTCTGGCAGGCAGGAGATATCTATTAGAAAAAAAGGCCAATATCTATTGAGATCTAGAAGGAAAAAGGTAATTTAACATTCAATATTAGAAATTTGTTTTAGACACAGCATTCTCTAGTTAAAGAAACCCTGGCATCAGATATAGAGGTGACAACTAAATTCATTTTATAAGATGGAAGAAAACCATCTGTTTTGAACTGATTAAATAAAGAACTGTTTACAAAGACAGGTTCAATATGAAATTTTTCAAGCCAGTGATTTCACATTGTAGATTTCTTGCTTCCATATTTGCAATGCTGTTCCCTAGGAAAGGAAAAGATTTTCTCAGTAAGCTAACGAGAGTAAAGTACAGGTACAAGGCATACAATAAGTTTGTAATAAATGGTATCTCTTATTAGGAAAGTCTAATCAGCAAGTATTTTAATTGACAAAGGATTCTAGTGACAATTTCAAATTCTACAAAATTATGATGCATTTTATTGATAATTTATCAATTTTACCTTTCTATCATTTAATTTAATGTTCTCCAAGGGAAAAAAAAAAACACACAATAGATTATAGGAATTGTTTGTGACTTAATTAATTTTAACAAACTTCAGGGGTTCTTTTACCATTTAGTCATTTATCATCCATTGGTAAAAATGATCACCCTAGGCACAAATGTTTTCCCCCCATTAGTGTTACAATTATAAAATCATCATGTACTATTTTTAAAGATATAATAATGTTTCTGATTTCTTTTTTTTTTTTTCATAGCAGGACAGAAATCTTGCCTGAGCTATTGTTAGATGAATTTCTGTAACCAAAGGAGACTATCACTGCACAACTGGGCTATGAACAAAAACAAACAAAAAGAACACACAAATGCTGTGGAACATCTTAGAGCAATGAACACTGACTGAATAGCGCTCAGCTATTCAGACAAAACAAAACAGCAAAAAAAAAAAAAAAAAAAAAAACCATAAAAACTAAAACCATTTGTTTGTAGTAAGGGTTTGCTCATTATTCATTACTGCTTATAGTTTTATGAATATTATTAAGACAACCTAAAAGTGTTATAGCAGTTGAAATATTTTAATCATGCAAAATGCTTTTCTTTGTGATTCATTTCAAATTCATGAGTAGAAAAATTACACTAAATCATAGGCTATTTATTGCCTGTGGAGGTGGGGGTATGCATCTGTCATTATCGTTAAATTGCAGGGATTGTTGAACAGTGTTTAACAATGAAAAGTGATCAGAACAACCACTAGGTAATATTTACAAATATTACTATCATGAAAATAAAGAAGGCTAACCTAGGCAATGAGTGTACATCATTTTGAAGCTGAAGAAACAAAAGGAGGACCTATATTAAATACAAAATTGTTAGTAGGATTAACAGTCTCTATTCGAATAGAAAACATCATTAAATTGCAGCACAGAGTAAACACACACGCACACACACACACACACGAAAAAAAATTTTTTGCATCTGTTCAAAGCCATTGTGATAGTATTTTTCAGAAAATCTTGCTATTTTTAATTAAAAAAAAAAATTAGGCACCAGCCTGCAAACCCAAAGGCTGCTGGTTCGATTCCCCAGCCAGGGCACATAACCAGGTTGCAAGCCAGGTCTCCAGCCAGGTCCATAGCTGGAGGCAGGTGAAAGGCAACCATACATTGATGTCTCTCTCCCTCTCTGCCTCTCTCCCTTCCCTTCTCTCTAAAAGTAAAAAAAAAAAAATTTAATTAAAACATCTATAACCTGGAAAACTAGAATATTAAGTTGAGATGCTCTACTATTTTTAGTCAAGAAATTAACCTTCACATATAAAATTTTGATAGAATGGGTCATTTAACCAGTCCTAAATTAAGTTCTTTGTTTACATTTGCTGCAAAAAGCATAGATTCTAATAAACGTAGTGTTACATAACCAAGCTTCAAAGCCTTCCATAAACTAAGCAACTCACAGCAACATCTCTGCCCTCGGCACTCACTCTCCAGTGAATCAGCCAAGTGACCTTATTTGCTCATTAAAACCTCTGTGTACAGGTTGCAAATGTCAGAGTCTAAATTTACATTTTAAAAAGCCCATCTTGCAGTGGTTTCATGAAACTATTTCAATGATCTCAGGTCAAATCCAACCCTTTATTGGCTTCTTCCCTTAGCTTTAAATACTTTTGGTCTGAATTCACTTATTCTTCACAAGCCACACACTTTATGGTCACCCCACCTAACATTTCAATATTGGAACAGTTTGACGCACCACTTGGAAAGGGGCTATTATTAGTTTTACCTCAACCTCAACAGCGTGCTGACAAATAATTTAAAAACATCTGATTTCAGTGCTTATGTCGCAAACTGCCATGAATCTGTATGCACTGAGAAGCACACCTTACAAATAGGCCATAAGGGCTTCAAAGTTTACTTAGAATATTACACAGTCAACTTGGATTGGTGTGATGCAGCAAAGGAGTTCAACTTTGAATACAGAGCATGGCACATTTATATTCTCCTGCAGGATAGAGAGTAAGCGCAGTCACTGACCTGAGGGGTGACAATGGAGTGCTAAAGGAAGTGAGCCAAAGAGAGAGGAGCTTGCTGGTACCATGAATTTGTGTATGATTTTCTCTTGCTATTCTGTGTATAATTTTCTCTTGCTACCTATCTCCCCAGAACTGTATCAAAATCACGTTGCACATTCCAGAAATAAATCTTCATCAGTAATTTTTTTACTGCTACCATCGCCAACCACACATCGGTATCCATGAACAGACAGACAGAGGTGCTGTGATATGGCAGGAAGAACCCAGATAACACACTGCTCAACCTTGACCAGCCATGTGCTGGAGCAATGCCAGGCAGTTACTGAAAGACCTCAGTGTACTGATCTGTCCCATGAGACTATACAACCTAGTTTATAGGTGGCCAGGAATATTAAACTAGACACTTCATGAAAATGGCTAATAAACAGAAGGACCTCAAAAAAGGTCCCCTAACACCCACATTCTCCTCGACATCACTCAAAATGTGGCATTCTCATTTGTGTTATTCAGAATAAATAAGAAGGAAAAGTCTGTCCTTGAAAGCTTAGCAGTTTTCCTTCTGATTTTAAAGCTGTGTTGATAATGTTCTAAGTGAAGAAAAGGAGGGAAGAAATACAATGTTTCTGATCATATAAAGGACAAACGGTTTCTTTCTCTATAGCTAAGCAATGTGAAATCATAAGCAAATGTAACACACCACAAAAATGTCTATCATCTTCCTAAGCATGAAACTTGTCACCTGCTTACTTATGTTTAGATCTCAGTTCTGCATGACCCACGTTGCTATCTACTGTATTAAAGAACAATGGTGATGATTATACTGTAGATTAACAGCTGAAAAAGACCAATGTGAGATCGTGTATAGGCACAGGATTTTGGCTGCTGCTGTTTATTCCCTAGAAATGGCTAGAGAAACAATGCTATGTTCTTTAGTGGTGTGAAAACCACTTTCAAAACCCTGGTGATACAAATTGGAATTCCCTCTTAGCTTTCCAATCATATCATCTTATTTTGAAGTGATAGTTAAAAACACCCTTGAAGTCCTCCATCTACCTTGCCTGGCATAACCCCCCAAAATTGCTACCTTTACAATAGTTTCTTAGGAAGATAGCACCACCTATTCTTCACAGATTTGAGTGAGGGCTGGTGTCTTGCTATTTGTATATAGAATATACAGGTTCAAAAAGACAGAACTGCTCAAGAATTCAGACATGTTACCTATTGCAGGTTTGTATTTCACAGTGACAGAAGTTCAAATGACTTTTTTAGAAACTTTAAATGTGTTCTGGCACCAAATCCTGCTTTCCAGGGAATTAAAAATTTGATGAATTCCTTGACTTGATTAATACATCTGATCTTGCCACTGTGGATTCTTTACAGTGAAACTCTGTATTCAATTCACTGGCTCAGTAGTTAGAAATACCAACAGCACAGACCACTTTGGTAAAGTCAGAGAGCACAGCACAGAAAGCCTCATCTTTTGCCAGGGAGGGGTGTAATTTCTGTATTTAAAATGATTGTATAATGCTGACCTATAGTGTTGTTTAAAGGTGTAAAAATAAAGTCAGAAAGATGAAAGGCCAGAAAAAAATGAGACTTGTAAAATGCTAAGATAAAAATATCCTTAAAGCTAAGCTGAGAACAAGAAGTTGAAAGAATAGATTTATCAGCTTCTATGGTGCAATCATAACAGATTAATAACAGAGAACTGTCCTACTCTAGTGTTCTTTTATCTTCCCTATTAACAGGTTAGAGGCAAAAATAATATATGTTTTCATGTTTCATGTTAAATTTGGACTTTAGGTAAAAGTTATTAACTGAATAAAGAATAAGGGAGCTATAATGAAGCACAAGTGCATACAAAGAAAAACTGAAAGATTTTTATTTGAATGCAAACACAGTATGAGCAGAAAACGTGATGGCAGCCAGGAATGCTGATGTAACTTTAACCTTAATAAGAGAGCAGTATCAAGACACAGGGAGATAATGCAGCACTCTGCATCACATACCTAGAATACTGTGTTGTTCGTTCTGCAGACACAAATGGGGAGGAATGTGGACAACGATGGGTGTACTGTGATGAAGGAGACATGATGTTAGGAGATCTGGAAAAGATCCTGAGAGTCTATGAAAGAAACTAGAGGTATTTGGTCTGGAAGGATGATCAGGACATGGTACTGTGAGGAGCAGTTAAAATGCCCTTCCGTTTGTACAGCTGGCATGCAGAACAGGGCCTAACCCCAGGGGGATGGACCAATGCACTTACATGTAAGAAAATATTTAGAAAAAAAAACAAAAACTTGAATCATTCACCTTGTGAAATAGTGGGATTGCTAGAACTGCAAAGTGTCCTAGTGATAGTTATTATTTGTGGAGGTATTTATAAATATCTGCACTGAACTGGGTCATTGGAATATAGAACACCACCAAATCAAGATTTTATGATTTCTGTGAGTTTAGGCTGGCACAATGAACATACAGTTATTCAGAAGTTGTGGATTAAAGGATGCTGGAAATGCTCTCCTGCTTCCCTCCCCTCAGACAAAAATCCCCTTTACAACAAAACTACTCCATTATATAGCTTAGTTCATTAGGTCTTGCATACTTCTTGAGTGTTCAAAGAGACCGTTATTAAAATGCAAAAATCCCCTGAGGAAGCAATAACATATGGCAATTAGTTATAGCCTGATAAAAAGACAGGAATGAGAAAGGCTACAAGAGTTAAATAAGGTCCAGGTGGACACAAATCCCTAGAAAATAAAATCATTGTAGGAGAAGAACCAATATTTCTTTGAAGTTCTCCTAGAGATCCCATAAATGACTAACACTTCAATTACTTCTTCTAGGAAGACAAGGCCCAATTTTCTAAGGTGTCTATATTATTACAGCTTTCAATGAGCACAGCTTCTGAAAGGGACCACTAAGGTAAAGCATTTAGTGTTTACTAATGTAAAGAGTTTCTGCATAACAGGGACCCACAGACATTCAGACATTTCAGAGGAGTCAATTTATGTTGTTCCCCCAAAACCAAACTAGACATTCATGTACAGTACAACTTGGTATCGCTAAATAAAATTAACTTTTGGGTGGGTTCCACTCTGCAATTCTATGTTTTCATCTAATAATATTTATTTAAGTTACACAGATTTCACATAGATGAATACAGCTTACACCAAGATTTTGCTTCTAAACATCATGATTGAAATTCCTTTGTCAATGACCCTAAATTAAACTCCTATTTTCTATTCCCCTAATTGATTACTCCTCCTTGCCTTGCTACACTCAGTAATAATAACATACCATTCCTCCCATTGTTTAAAGTAAAACCTTAGATTTTCTCCTCTAAACCCCATATACAAACAATTGCTGAGTTCTTCATTACAAGAAAGGGCCTATCATACCTCTTTCTATTGTATTGCCATTATTTACTTCAAGCATGCACTCTCTTTTATGTATCTTGCAGTTTCTCATAATAATATCTGGACTTCCAATCCATCTCCTTAAGAAAACTCTCCTATACGCTGGGTACATGAGACTTTTCCTAAAACATACATTCTAATAAATTAGCTCCATAGCTCAAAACCTCCAGTGACTCACTCTAACATTACGGAAAAAACTTAAACTAATTAATAGAGCATTGAACTCTTCTATTATATCATCTTGATCTATCTTTTCAGCCTTTTCTTTTTAGTATTGTTTTTTTACGATCGTCATTCCCCAATTAATCTATTGTGCTGTCCATTATTCTAAGGGTATCTATGCTTTTCTATAGCTGAAACAGCCTTCCTCAAGTTTTTCTACTATAATTTTATCCATTTCTCAAGGTCTAAGCTTAAAAACTTTCTCCTTAACCAATCTAATAATCAATCAATCTCTCTCTGTTTCTCACTCTTGCTCTTCCCCTCCCTCCCTCCTTCAACCAAGGCTTTAAATCATCAATCAATTAATCAATCTCATTTATTTTTTTCTTTTCCTGGTCCTCTGTTCTCCCTTGAGAGAATCCTATTCCCTTCCCATTTATTTCATCATGCTTCCATAATTGTTTGGTTTTATACATCTCTTCTCCCCCACTCAAGGGTCAAGAACAGTGCTTATAAAAGACTGCAGTAGGTTCTAAGAATTCTGTAAATGTATTTTGGTTTGATTATACTTTTATTGTAATTTGATTATATAACATTATTAGATATATAAGAGTTTAGTCTAGGGGGTATAATTTTAACAGTTTGGAGCTGAGAAGGGTCAGGTATAAGTTGCTACAGGTCTAGTATTTGCATTCTTCATGAAAATGGCGAGGATGAAAACATTTGTTTCCTCTAACAGCACAGCTTTTTTTAGTGCAGATAACGTTATCACATTGACTTTCCCTTTCTGCCTCTTTGTACATACACAGTACAGAAGAAGAGTTCCTAAGGCAGCTTCATTCTTGAAAAAAGACACATAAATAATACCCATTTACCTTCTGTTGTGCTGAATGTGACATTTGGGACCATGACTGTTGCCTTGTAACAGGTGCCAGGCTTTGGACTGTGCTGACACCATGGAAGTTTGAAAGCAGAAAGACGAAATGAATCAGGGAACTCAATGACACTGTCACCATGCTGGGTTATACTACCTCGGGCTTTTTAATTATATGGAAAATACATTTTTCTTACTGTTTGAACCACTTGAACAGGGGGGTTACCTTCTTGTAGCAATAGAGACACCAACACATAGGACTTCAGGCTGGTGTCAGACACTTGCTCAGGTGGCAAACACTGATCATTGTTAGGGCTCTAGGGGAGATGAACATTATTTCTACTGCCTACTTAAAATTTTGTTCTGCTTTATTGCTTTAACCTGAATTAGTCTTTTTTTTTTCATGGATTTAGTGAGTTATAATCTCTTAAAATATACTCTATTTTTTTTTCTTTTGTAACAGTTGTCAACTTACAGTTACTAAGTTTTCTTCTTCATTAATTTCAAAGCTCCATGAGACCCAGGCTAGTGGCTCGGTTGGAACATCATCCTGTACAGTGAAAGGTGGGGGTTCAATCCCCATACGGGGGCATGTACTGGAGACCAACAATTGATATTTCTCTCTCCTTTCCCCTCTGTTTAAGGTCAATAGAGATATCCTTGGGTGAGGAAAATATATATGCTCCATGAGGGCAGTGGCTGTATCTATCAAGACAGTTCCTATATTTACATCACCTAGTTCATGGCTGGCACAAAGGTGTTCAAGAGGTATATGAAATGAATGAGTAAATAAGTATATACAGGACATCAAAAACATTTTCCCTGCAATTTCCTTTGCTCATGCTTGCCCTGATTCTTTACCAATTCAGATTCAGGAAAGAGAGCTATGTCCGCAATACAGAAGAAGGGAAAGAGAAGAGGGGCGAACTCTCTCTTTACTGTCACTGCCTGCTCTCTCACTCAGTGGAGAAGAGGAAAGAAGACCTCAGAGACCACTTACAAACTATTTTCTTAAAGAAAAACTACAATTGTCTCCTGTATTTGCAAACTGGATCAAATTTTGTTTTTAAATGTCTAGAATCACACTTTTAAGAACCAGAATGAAACTTATCCTAATTTAGTATTATTAAGCTGAGCAAAGATTTATCAATCAAGTATTTCAACTCCCTCACTTTTCAGATAAGGAAACTGAGAGCTATTGACAACAAGATCAGCATTAGTCTTTCTTATTCTTATCACATCAAAAAAAAAAAAAAAAAAAACTGAACGCAGGTAGTTATATTCACTGGCAACAAAAAGGATATTTTCCTGGCATTTTTGTTCCGACTCGGTAATCAGTGTAGCTCTTGTTTGGATGAAAGTTGAAAATAAAAAGGAGACCTGCTCTCTCAAATGCGATGATCTTATTGGCTTCATGCTTTTCACTCACATAGGCCTGCAAGATTTCACATATATATTACATTTAAGTAAGACCTAGATGCTAACACACATAAATTATTCACAAAAAGTTGTTTTTGTCATTATTAACAGTTTTGTTAGTCATTAAGCCAGAAATTGAATAGCAGCACGTTGCAGTTTTTGAACATATTGTCATTTTCCTGTATTAAACTCTAAGCCAATAACAGTCTCAAAAACTGTTTAAAGAGCATAAATTGTTTAAACAGTCATTGCTAACTTCAAACAAAGCACACATGATTAGTGTCGTGGCTCGCGTTTTCAGTGATAACAGAGTATCTGTGGTATGAGAAAATATTTGTGTATATGCATATTATCTACTTATAAGTGAATTTTCTTTAACACCAATATAATTCTAGATTGAGGTGAGGTGCATAAAATTACTTTTCAAAATATAATGTGACATTATTATTATACTTAGGTTTTTGCAATTACAGTTACCTTAAGGCCTTTGCATGATTGCATAAGTTTGTCAGATTCAATGACAACATAAAGTCATTTATCAGGTATGAGTATATATGTGTACACACTAATAAAGGAGAAAGTTTGAAACTACAGCAGCTACGCACTTTCTTATTTTATACACTACGTTTTACAGTAGGCATAGAGAAGCCTCTGCTTTTCAACACCATTCTCTTCCATTCCCAGATGTGCAAGGACTTATTTCCAAGTGTAACAGCAGCACCACTCTTGGTAATTTAGAAGTGGGAACTAAGGCTCTTCTGTAAACAGCATGCCTTTCGGTATTTAACAATGTTCCTAATGAAAAAGAGCATCATTTTTGCTCTCTTCCGGAAACAGTATTGCTAATAAATGCAAGTAAGGGCACTTATGTCATGTAGCCAATCTCACTGAATATAGGAGGACCTTTGTTCAACCATTTAAAAAATCACAGACACCAAAGTAAAAACACATCAACAGTTATTTCAAATAGCACCAGTAGAAAGTAAATGGAATGTGAGTAACACATAATATATGCTAATTTTTTGCAAGGGGAAAAAAGCCTGTATAAAATTTGCACCTGTTAATTACATTTTTGAAAACTTATTGAAAACTGAGACTTTAATTCCAGAGGCAAGGCAACATATAAAACAGCATGCAGGTATAATAGCATCTATTGAAATAACAAGTTAGAGACCAATAAAAAAGGGGAAAAAAAAGTAATAAAGAAATCTCCATGCTGTCAAAGTAATTTGTTTATGACAGCATCATTATTTATATAAAGAAAAAGTCAAAACAATTAAGATGTTTCCACAGTAATTTCCAAAATGGATTCCATGCTGAGCTCTTTATCATTTTTTTAACCAGTCGAAATAAAAATTGCTAAATTTAAACAACAACAAACTACACAGGAGGGTAAGCAGGGCACTGCATTTAAGGTTTTCATTATCTATATTGGTGAGACATCAATAACATGTTTGGATAAATGTTACAGAGCACTACATACTGAATAATAAAGTGCTGTTTGAAAGGCCTGCATATAGATTTAAATTGATTGCCTTTGGTGAGTGTGTACACCACTGGTGACTAAAGCATGCATTTGGAGTAAAGAGCTTACCTGTGGAGCTGAAAGCCAACCATATCTTTCTTCCAATTTATTCATATCCTTGTCAAAGTTATTTAGAAATTTATAGCGAAGAAGGTCATCATCAGTTAAGTGAAACTGCCTTCTGGCATAATGGTAACTCTCATTATTACCTTTTCTTGGGAAGTCTAACCATTCAGGATGCCCAAATTCGTTACCTGTATTTAAAAAAGAAAAGACAAGACAAGACAGTTTGCCTAGTAACATTAGGATTTCTTACTGGGAAAAGTCAGTAGTTATATTGTTTTTTTTGTTTGTTTGTTTTTAGTATTTTATTTATTATTTTCAGAGAAAGGGGAAGGGAGAGAGGCAGAGAGGGAGAGAGACATCAATGTATGGTTGCCTTTCATCCGTCTCCAGCTAAGGACCTGGCTGGAGACCTGGCTTGCAACCTGGTTATGTGCCCAGGCTGGGAATCAAACCAGTGACCTTTGGATTCACAGGCTGGCACCTTATCCACTGTGCTACCAGCCAGGGCAGTAGTTATATTGTTTTAAAGTCCTTACGATCAGTTTAGGTTGTGATTTAATACTGCTGTGCCCTGGGCATGATGTACAACCCTAGTTTAGAAACTGCATAGTCTTATACAAACAGGACTGACCATACTCAAACTCAGAAGCCCAGGGTGTAGTTTTAGCCAGGCCATGTGTTCCCAGTTTTTGGAAATAGGCATCTCTGTCATAGTTATTTCACCTCTGAAATAATCTCTGAGTAATTTCTAAAATCTCTATTTCTTTAATATCTGAAATCTATAGAATGCTTGAAAATCTTTAATGGCTTTGTATGTACATTATTCTTTGATCCTCAAAGAAATTCTCCATTAAATCCATACCATAGATGAGAAATCCAAAGCTCTGGGCAGTTAAGGGATTTGCTCAGCCTCTCAGAGATAGTGAGTGGAGAAGCAATCACTGAAATTAAGTTCTTCGGATTAAAATCCAAAGTTTTTTCTACCTCATCACATTGGGTAAGTATGCTGTAAACTTCAGGTGCTAAAGAAACCCAAGTCACCACTTTCGTTATTTATTTTCTTACTCAGAGGTATGTGTTACCATTTAGATGTGTATCTTTCTTTTCGAGTGTGTGTGTGTGTGTGTGTGTGTGTGTGTAAATGGGACACTTGTTTGGGAATCCATTTAAATATAATTTCTTATTATAATAATGAAAACCATAAATCCAACATACTTTAAAAATGATAATCAAATTTAAATGTCAGTTGTCTAATAGATTGGCTCCTTTCATTTTTTCCAAGTTGGATTTCTTCTTTACACCTTCTTTCTTTCTCCTAAAAATTCAACACTACTTCCTAAAATTTATTCTTACTTACCCCTTTAATACTACAATTTTCTAAGACAAATTTTTCCTTTGAGTTAGAAAGTACCATAGCCAATACAAGTGTGTTCCACTTTAAAGAAACTAGTATAATAATAACCCAATAAATAAAAACTGGTAAGCTTGATCTAAAATAATTTATTGTAGAGTTGCTTTAACTAGTAATTTCTGTTAGGAAACACTGCAATTTATAATTCACTTTTCAGGACCATAGTCATCAAACTAAAAACCACATCCAAATATATATGCTTACAGCAGTTTCATAAAAATTAAAGTGCCTACAAACATTTTGCTATATTTAAATATTTCGGTCTAAATAATCTCTCCTCTAAAGTTGCTCACTATGTGACAGGGGAGGGAACCAGACCTCTGACTCTACTGGTATCTATCTGTTTACTTGAGGGTGCCCTAAAGTAACACAGGAACATCCCTCTGCTACATTAGGGGCCCTGCCTAGGTGTGGAGTATGATTTGCTCAGCTCAAGGGGTGTTCACATTATAGCTTGTTCCATCACCTATTCAGGCAGCAGAATGCTGTGACTCAGACCTGCAGTGGAGCACGTGCCTACTGATAACAAAAGTACTGCCAGTCTGGGGGATATGCTATGTCCAACTTGTAGTGGGATTTCCACTAGTGGAGAATGTTGGAAAGACTGGAAACTCCATGAGGTAGCTAAGGTATAGTTTACAAACTGGATCCAGACTTTCTATGGGCAAAATACTTTTATTTTGCTATGGCCACAGATCTCTGAGGTGGCTTCAATATTAGTAAGTGGTTCCTTGGGCCTTTTCTGGGGGAGACTCTTAGGGCATTGTCATCACAGCTACTGGCTACCGTAGCAGAGGCAGTGGCGAATACTAAATGCCTACATATCATGGGCTAGGCCCATGCATTATGCGTAACTTATCTCTTTCCATTTTCAACAGCCTTGAAGTAAGTACTATTCTTGTTCCAAGTTTACAAGTAAGAAAACTGAGGCACAAAGAATTATTAAGTAGTGGGGCCTAAGGCCCTGGGCAGCCTGATTTTAGCAACCTCTTAATTACTCCTCCCCCACATTTCTCAGAAGCAAATACCATGGAAATACAGCACAAGGAGTGATCAGCCTCTTACACGTGGACAGAAAGTGCAAGCTAATAGAATGACATGTGCAGGTGCATTGCAGTGAGAAGGTGAGATACAGTTGAAGGGTCTGGTTTAGCCACAGAACAGGGCTTGTGGTGAGGAGAGGCGGTTCCGACAGGATGAGGTCAGATGGGAATCAGCCTCATGGCATTTGGATCTTTTACTGCAGGCAATAAGGAACCAAAAGCTATTGTTTTAAGTAGGGGAATGAGAAGTTCAAGTACGTTTATTATTAAAATATCTCTGGCGCAGTGTGGAAAAGACACTGCATGTTGGGGACAGTTGAAGTAAGAAGTCTAACATGGAATCCAAAGTATAAGGTATGAGATGACAACATGCAACGAGAACGGAGAAAAGAATGATTGATTCAGATGGCATTTCCGAGGTGGAAGCAGCGGGATTTGATGACTGCCGGTGGAATGAAGGTTGTAAGGGATGTACGAGTACAATTTTGAAGTTTCGAGTGCAGAAGACTGAGTAGTGACAGCACTGACTGTAATGGGGGAAAATGATGACAGAGGAAGTGCGTGGGGAGAAGATAATGAGCTCATTTTTTGGCATGCTAAATTTAAGACCTGAAGAATAAGACAAGCATCCATGGATTTAGAGTAACACTGACAAAAATCAGGTCCTGAAATTCAGGAGAGATTTGGGGATGAGGGACAAGAGTGATTTGTAAGGCCTCAATCAACAGTGGCCACAGCCACAGGAGGATAAAGGGCCATGGGCAGTGAACCAGGGAACGGCAGGCAGAAAGGAGACAGGTTACAGAAGACAGAGGTGCAATGGTTAGCACAGCAAGGGGATCATCAGAAGAAAGCCCAAATGGCTAAGAAGAGTTTCAAGGAGGCTGGTCAAATGCTACTCCCTGCCCACAAAAATGGGAAATTTTTTGATATCATTACCCCTTGGGTGCATAGGAATAAGGCAGTGTAGAGCTGTGCTTTTCAATCAATTAGTATGCTTCAGAGGAAACAGATAGGGTCCTAGAGAGCTTGTTAAAAGCATTCATGCTCCAGTGATTCTGATTCACTACCTTTGGGGTGAGTCTGGCAGGAATTTGTATTTCCATCAGCTTCCCTGTACTATTCTGAAAGTAGGAGGGCTACAGGCCACACCCCAAAGAATAGCCTCACAGAAGTCTGTGTTGAAATAAGTATAGTTAGACAACATGAAGCCCATGAACACAGATTTCCAAGTTACAGAGACATGGGTTTTAGTTCCAGTGAGGCCACTTACAAGTGATGTGAATTTAGGCAATTTTCTCTCCCTAGTACTCAGTTTTCTCCTCTGTAAAAGTGGATAATAAGTTTTATAAAAGCTTTTGGTATTAAGGGATGTAAGTGAGGTACTTGCATCGGGGTCTGGCAGCCACAAGCTTTCAAGGTATGGCAGCTTTTATGCACCACATGCACTCATTACTGGTGTGGTTCAAGAAAGAATGACATAAAGGGCAATAAGACAAGTTAAAATAAAGCTAACATTTCTGGCTCCCATCATCGGGAGGAGGAAACCAACCAGCTCTGTTCTGCAGAGACATACAAGCAACCAGGATAAATTCCGAAGACAGCAATTTGCCTACTCTTCACGTAGATTTCATGATACATTATTCCATCCTTTAAAGTGCAAAAATCCTACACTGATGCATTTATTTATACATTTAATAATACAAATGCATTTCCCAAAGCCAAGTAGTTTCTTTTTATTGACTTTAGAGAAAGGGAGATAGGATAGGCAAGAGAGGGAGAGACAAAGGAGAAAAGAAAGAGAGAGACACAGATTTGTGTTACACTTATTTATGCATTTATTTGTTGATTTTTTCATGTGCTCTAACTGGGGATTAGGCCTACAAACTTGGCATATTGAGACTATGCTCTAACCAGCTGAACTAACTGGCCAGGGCCTCTCTAAGCCAAGCATTCAAGTCCTTTGAATTATCTATTATTTCAAATCTTAAAAGGCAGAATTAAAAGTGAAAATAATTTTGCTATAAGACACACTGATTGATAGGATAAATCAGGTTGCTACATTAGGAGTCTCCTCTCTACTTTCTTCCTGCATTATTCCTATATATTCACCTGAAAACCTAAACAAGCTCTCAGGGGTTATGTATACTGTTAGATAGTACGTATAATAGTATATATGTAGTCATTATATATGCTATATATAGTATAGACATATACTAGACTATACTAGTATCAATTGTATAGTATACATTTGATTACATTTCACTTAAATACTTTCTAAAAGTGGAGCTCTGTGCTGGCTGGAACTCACTACTGGCATTTGAGGACCTCTTCTACTCCTAATTCTTTCAGCCTTCTTAAAAATCTGACCCCAGATCACAATTTTTGTTGCTTTCATCATTTCCAACTACCTCAAATAGACGAATGATGTGAAAATATAAATTCTTCTCCACTGTGGAGTTTAGCTGCTCTCTTAGCAGTTTTGTTTTGTTTATTTCACCAGTACAGAATTGAATGGTGAATCTGATCAAAATTATTGGGGGAAATAATAAGCCATCTCATAATCCGATTAAAAGGTAAGTACCTGCTACTCAGATATATACACACAGGTACACACACACCCTGAATACAGACTCGAGGGCTCTGAACTTGAGCAAAAACCTGATCCAATATGAAATTACATTATCATTTATTTCTAACATTCTTGCATGACAATTCACATCTTTATCATCTATAACATAAACAATGATTGGCAAGTAGCAAATTATAATTACATGAGATAAGGCATGCAAAACATTAGAAGATCACAAGATATATGACTGAAGTATTAGCTCATAATAGTTAATATTCTAGTGTCATACTCTTGTTACTTTTATTGTACAATTAATATACTGATATTTTATTTAAAGTAATTTAGATAAGCTCACATCATATGTCACTCAATAGATATAGGCTAGTATTAGCAATTACACTGTTATATTTTTCTTTTATTTATTGTATTTATTGTACATGTACTATATATATATATATATATATATATATATATATATATATATATATTTTTTAATAACAATTAAATGCATCCATAAAACATCTGAAAGTTTACCAAACAACCACTTGCTATGGTCTGAATGTTAGTGTCCCCCAAGATGCCTTTATTGAAATCCCAACCTTCAATGTGATGGTATTAGGAGGTGGAATCTGTAAAGAGTGCTTAGGTCATGAGGGTGGAACCTTTAGGAATGGGATCAGTGCTTTTTTAATTCTTCCTTACCCAAGGACATTTTTTTCATTGCTTTTAGGGAGAGAGGAAGAGACAGACAGGAACAATGACTGGTTGCCCCCTATACATGATCCAACCAGGGATTGAACCTAGATATGTTCCCTGACTGGGGATTGAACCTGCAACATTTCAGTGCATGAAACAATGCTCCAACCAACTGGGCCACACTGGCCAGGGCATGGGATCAGTGGATCAGTGCTCTTAAATAAGATTCTACCGAGCTCTCTATAAACTAGAAGCCTTTGTGTCAGAAAGGACCTTCACTGAACCATGATGGCACTCTGATCTCGAAGTTCCCTTCCAGAAACTGAGAAATACATTTATGCTGTTTATAGGTTACCTGACCTGTGGTACTTCAATATAGAAGCTAAAGTGGACTAAGACCACAGTTTCTCTTTTGGTAAATATATTTATTTCATTTATATCTGTAGCAATAGCTATATGTCTTTATCTATCATCTATCTATCTATCATCTATCCACCTTACCTACTTATCTGTGTACCTACCTATAAGTTGTTTTGAACAAAGATAGACTTATATGCTATTTTGAATTTTAATCTATTTCCCATGTCAATGAATATACATCTCCATGATGGTATTTCATTATGTACATAGAACGCAGTTTTATTTAATTATTCTTTTCATATTAGTCATTTTGGCTTTTTCTAATATTTTATTATGAAAAATGACCAGTCTTATAAATGTATCTCTCTACAATTGTCTGATGATTCCTTAACCAAAATTAAGTAAAACAGCTGTTCAAAGGTAAACAGTACATACACAATAGAATTCTACTCAGCTATGACAAAGAACTAAACCTTACCCTTTGGACCTAGAGGATATTATGCCAAGTGAAACAAGTTAGTCAGAGAAAGACAAGTGTCATATGATTTCACTTATATGCAGAATCTACTGAACAAAACAAACAAAACTGAAACAGATTCAGATACAGAGAACATAATGATGAGATGTGGGGGAGGATTGGGGGCTGGGTGAAAAAGATGAAGAGACTGAGAAGTAAAATAGGAAATTACAAAATAGAACTGGCAGGTAAAGCAAAGCATAGGAAATACAGTCAATAATACTGTAATAACTATTGATGATGCCAGGTGGGTACTGGAATAACAGGGGATCACTTTATAAAATATATGATTATTTAACCAATAGTCTGTATACCTGAAACTAATATAGAATAATATTGAATGTAAATTATAACTGAATAAAATTTATTTAGCAGGTAAACAGAAGATATAATTCTAAGAAAACATTTCCTAAGTATTGAACATTCCTAATTATTTTATATTTTAAAGATTTATTTATTTATTATTTTTAGAGAGAAGGGAAGGGAGAGAGGCAGAGAAGGAGAGATACATCAATGTATGGTTGTTTTTCACCTGCCTGCAGCTATGGACCTAGGTGGAGACCTGGCTTGCAACCTAGTTACGTGCCCTGGCTGGGAATCGAACCAGTGACCTTTGTGTTCATAGGCTGGAGCCTTATCCACTGTGCCACCAGCCAGGAAACATTGCTAATTATTTAAATATACAGGCACAAGTTAGCAAATTGTTACTGAAAATATTGTTCAAAAGGCACACAAATTAGATTCCTTAATGTATATATTTAAGATACTACTTTAAAAGTACTTTTCATCATCTTTATTTAAGATTACATTCTAGTGCCCCTCTAAAATACATCAGTTTTAGACATTCATTTATCTTTTCAATAATATATCTAAAATATACTAACTATTAAGAAAAAATTGTATTACATGAGGTCAAATTAAGTATTCAGAAAAGAAAAGAATAAGATGAAAGCAGGAAAAATATTTGGTCTCATAATCCAATTTAGGATTTTGTATGCATTTTAAGTTGTATTTCATTTACCCTTTACAAGTATAAAGACACTACTTTAAAGAACATTCCAATAAGCATTCTTATATATTATGGAATATAAAATTTAATTTCTAAATTAGAAAAAAGAGCTATTAAAGTTTTTCAAGATATGATGAAGGGCCTATTCTGTTAGAGAATCATTTATTTATCTTTATTAAAGACTAACTTCGATTTTCTGAAAACCTTATCCTAAGGAAGCCTCTTTTTAAACTGAAAGCTACAGAAAGCTGCACACAACAAAGACACAGGCAGAAAAATTACATTAGTGATTGCAGACAGAACACTCTACAGAGTGGCTTTCGAACGTTATCTCTGTTGTAAATGAGCTGACAAGGGGCAAATTAACTTTAATGTAGACAAACGCAACATTAAATTTCATATGTGGTTCAAAACTGTAAACACAAGCATAAAATAAATGGAAGCAAATCACAGAAAGACTTTCAAAGTGACCTTGGAATAATAGTGAGCCGTTCTCAGAGTGAACAGTGAGAACTGGAAAATGCCTGTTAGTTATCTTATACTAGCTCACAGTTCACAAACCTAACAAAGAAAAATACTATCATTAAAGCAAGTTATGAATGCTCTTCTCAGCTATGGTCTACAAATTACTTAGGGAATGTAGCGGCACTTAAGACAGGCCAGTGAAATGTGGTCAGCCAAGAGCTGCTGCATATAAAGATGGGTAAGAAATCTAAATGTATTTAGGTGATGGTAAAGAAGGTAATTGATTTGTTTCAGTACAGACAACTTGATGTGATGGTAAACACATAATGTAAATCAGCATTTAATTTAAACATAAAACAACATATGTGTGTGTGCATGTGTATGTACTTCTAAATTATATATATATATACATTGTATATATATCATGTATACATGCATACATAGTACAGTATATGAATATATTCCTCAACAAATATACCTGTGGTTCACGCATTCCTAGTGATTCCCTGATATTTTATGCAAAATGTTGTTTCTATGTCAATCTGCATTATTCTGAGGAGGAAGGTTTACTTCAGATGCTCCAGTCATCTGAGTCTTAAAAAGGGTAGGAACCACTTACTGCATTAGAATGTTAGGAACTGTAAGAATGGGTCACAAGTAAGAATTTCTAAGCTCTGTGAAAAAGGAAAAAAAAAAAAAAAGGCAGAGGCCTAAATTAAGGAAGGCATTTTTAAACTCTTTGGCTGGTTTCTTCAACAGATAAGAGGCTTAGAAAAGTCACATTTAAACTCACTCTAGCACAGAGGCAAGGACTGTGATGTTTAACAACAATACTTTTGAGTCCAAAATATCCAATACATATAACCTGGCACTACCCAGCAAGCACGATCTTTCTCCTTGTTAAATTATGATCACTAATGTAATGCATAGAATGTTACTTATTTCGAAAGGAAGGGAGGATAGTAATCTTTTGAGGTATCACTTGGGACATTTTGCACGAAAATTCACAGTTCATGACATGATTCACTGCCTTCGATATAGTAACAGAAGTGGGTCTTCTCAGAAATGAGAAGGCTAAAAGCTTTGGCTAAACAACTATAAAACAGGGAAGCAAGTAACACTGCTATAGTTAATTAATGATTCTAGAAAATTCTACCAAGTTCCTCTCTCCCTTTCCATTTCCTCTATAAATAGCACCATTCATGTCTGGTTAATTGTGAAAAACCTCTAAGCACAAAATACCTACTGGAATTTCTCTTCCTGTAATTAATTTTTTGCTGTTTGATGTAAGGGTCCAAACTATAAATTGACAAGAAGCCAGCTGGTATGGTGATGAAATTCAAGACAATACAACTAATGAAAAAAGCTCCAGCTCTGTTAAGCTGAACATTTTGATTAGTGGGTTTGTGTGTTTTGTTCCTCTGAACTGTAATGCATACTAATTTTACCTAGGAATTAATTAAAGTCTATCACAGCTTACATGCTGTGGATGTTATGTAATTCTATGTTTATGCCAAGTTTATATATTTATGAGAAAAAGGTACAATCCTGATGAGAATATTTGAAAATAAAACAGCCTTTCAAATCCTCCTTTCCTCAAGTGTACTCAAGACTCACTCCTTAAAAATGTACGTATTTTAAAACCAAATGCTTTGGTCTTCCTCAGGTCCCTCATGAGCACTCAACTCATCATGCTGAGGCATACCATACAATATATTTTTCCAATCAGGCCCATGATTTCCCTATTTAGAAAAATAAACTTGCTACTCACTCCCCCATCCCACTTCTGATGCTGATCAATATGGCTCTTGGCAGGGGCCACACCTAATGTTTCTTTTGCATTCTCCACAGCACACTCCAGTGTGCTGCACCACACAGGCACTCCTTGAGTACCTGTTATGGCTGAATGCTTCCCTGCACAATTGTTAAAAGTCCAGTGTCATCTCTTCCAAGGCACAGAAGGAAAGAAAATGATAAGATTCATAAGATGAGATGAAGGGTGGTGTACTAGCTGAGGCAGCAGAACAAAACTCAGCTGTGCTACTGGGGATTCATCATTAAAGTCTAAACTAGAAGAAAACATATCAGTAAACTTTCTGACATTGCTTAGTAGTATTTTTTCTGATATATCCTCCCTTGGAAATGGGAAACCAAAGAGAAAATAAACAGGACTAAACCAAACTGAAGTTCTGGTGTGGCAAAGGAAAAAAATCAATGAAACAAAAAACACACCTACTGAATGGGAGAACATATTTGCCAATGATATATCCAATAAAGGGTTAATATCCAAAACTCATGAAGAACTCATTAAAAAACTCAAAAACTACAATTAAAAAATAGGTAGAGAACATGAACAGACACTTCTCAAAAGAAGACACATAGATAGCTAACAGGTATGTAAAAAAATGTTTAATGTCACTGATCAGAGAGGTGAAAATTGAAACCACTGAGATATCCCCTCACACTTGTTTCAATGGTTTTCATTAATAAGTCAATAAACAACAAGTGTTGGCAAGGATGTAGAGAAACGGGAATGCTCATGCACTTTTGGTGGGACTGCAATTTGGTGAAGCTACTATGGAAAACAGTATGGAAGTTCCTCAAAATATTAAAAATCAATCTACATTATGACCTAGTAATTCCACTATTGGATATAAGTGAGAAGAAATTCAAAACACTAATATGAAAAGATAGATGCATTCTCATGTTCATTACAGCATTATGAAAATAGTCAAGGTATGAATCCAACCCAAGCACCCATGAGTAGACAAGAGTATAAAGAAGATACAGCATACAATATTACTCAATCATAAAAAAAGAATGAAATCTTGGTGTTTGCAACAACTTGGATGGATTCAGAAGACATTATGCTAAGTGAAATAAGTTAGAGAAAGATGAATACAATATGATTTCTCTAATATCTGGAATCTCAAGAACAAAATAAATGACCAAACAAAAACATAAACAGACTCACTGATACAGGGCGGGAGGGAGACGGGAGTGGAGATGAGAAGGTGAAGAGATTGGAAGTACAAATGTGTAATTACAAAACAGCATGGGGCCATAAAATACAACATAGTTCATAATAACTAGGGATGGTGCCAGATTGGTACTAGAATTATTGGGGGATCACTTTGTGAATTATATAATTGTCTACCCACTATGCTGTACACCTGAAACTAATATAAAATAATACTGAATGTCAACTTTAAATGAAAAATAAGAAAATTAAATAAAAAAGTTTATCACAGCCTCCATTCTCAGGTAACAAGTGTATCTACGTATGCACTTATATACACATATAAGGTCTGTCTGGAAGAAGTTCAGCTATTGTTAATATGATGAGAATGGTTTACGCAGCATTGATGTGACCTGGCAGCCAGGGAGGATGGACTGGAATGATCATGCCTGAACAATGACGACTTCACTGTACTTGTCAGTGTGGGCAGCAGACGTGGTTGAGTGAGCCTGTGTACTGTGTGGTCATCACATTAAAAATGACTGAGCAAGTACAGCAAGAAATCTGCATTGAACTTTGCATTAAGCTTGAACCTTCCTCTGCAGAAACTATTTGGATGATTCAGAAGACTGCAGCTACGGGCAACTGGGGATTGGCAGCTTCTTCACAACAACGTACCCAGTTATGCATTATGTCTCATACAGAGTTCTTTTGAGGAACATCAAATCACCCAGGTGACTCAGCCCAGACTTGACACTCTGAAACTTCTGACTTTTCCCAAAGCTAAAATCACCCTTGAAAGGGAAGAGATTTTTTTAGACTGTCAATAAGATTCAGGAAAATGTGACAGGGCAGCTAATGATGACTGGGAGAACTATGTGAGGTCCCAAAGTGCTTCCTTTGAAAGGGGCTGAAGCATCACTGTCTTGTGTATAATGTTTCTTATACCTTGTATCTTCTTCAATAAATGTCTTTTTACTTCACAGTACATGCTTGGATACTTCAAATATGAAACATACAGGGTAACAGATGCCATAGGAATGGGTGAGATTGACAGAGAAGGATATGTAGGTAAGAGCAGCAGATAAAAAGACTATAAAGGAACAAAGCCTGATTAGGATGGGGAGAGGAAGAAGAGCTTGAAAAGAAGCCTTAGGAGGAAGGGGCAGAGAGAGAAGGAAAACTGGAAAACCAGAAAACCATGGTGGGTTGGATGGGAGATGGGAGACTGGCCCCAGCAGAGTTGTCCTCCTAGGGGAAACAATGGCCAGTGGTAACAATAGCTGGCAAGTTGAACTAACACCTGAAGCACCAGAATAGGTTTCGTAACTAGAGTGTGTACTGATGAATAGAATGAGAGCAGCAGCAGTGATGTCTCAGGGTAAGACAAAGGACTGAAAACCATACTGTAATAAATGCCTGAGTACTAATTTCCATGCCTCTTGATAGCTGAAAGGGAATGGTATCAAAGTTTAGAGCTATGGTAGCAAGGCTGGTCAATACCCTCATTCTGCCCTGCTTCCCTTAGTATTCCCCTAGATAAATTATATACCAAAAGTCTTTAAGCACTAACCAAATAAACTCTGGGCACTTTGGAAAAAATTTTTCAACTTTAACTATGCTTGGACCTTGGCCAATCCCCTTAATCCCTTTATTTACCTACATGATTAGAATTGATTTGGGTGGGAAGTTCCCACTGGGAAGGCACAGGATCATGGATGAAGCAAATGCTTAGGGTCAAGCATTTGATAACAAGGTTGTCTAAAACAAACAAACAAACAAGCAAACCCAATACACTTCTAACTATCAATACCCCTAACTACAAAATCAAATTATATTACATGTAGATTTAGTAGAATAAATGTGGACAC
Organism: Noctilio leporinus; assembly: GCA_004026585.1. Classification (NCBI taxonomy): domain Eukaryota; kingdom Metazoa; phylum Chordata; class Mammalia; order Chiroptera; family Noctilionidae; genus Noctilio; species Noctilio leporinus. The sequence continues at coordinate 22,766 of PVIW01007796.1, read as the reverse complement.
ACTGATAAACCAGTGTTATTTGAAATACTAAAGAATTAGCATTATTAGCCCTGCTAGTGGCTCAGTGGCTAGGTGCTGGCCTGCAAACCCAAAGGATGCCGGTTTGATTCCCAGTGAGGGCACATAACCAGGTTGCAAGCAAGGAAGGTCTCCAGCCAGGTCCATAGCTGGAAGTAGATGAAAGGCAACCGTAAATTGATGTTTCTTTCCCCTTCTTCCTCCCTGTTTTCCCCTTCTAAAAATAATAAATAAAATCTTTAACTGAATGAATTAGCATTATTAAATTGCAAGGCAATTATGTAACTTTTAATGCTTCTATTCAAATCAAGAAAACAAAAAATGCTTTACATAAATGAAGTGGAAACTATATTAAAACAATAAAAGCAATAGTAATTTCTTGAGACCACCCTATACACATCGACTGTGTTAGGTTCAAATAATAGTTACAGAAACCCTTCAATAGAGAGGAGACATTATTCCCACTTTCATATAATAGGCCAGGAAAGTAATGTAACTTTTGAAGTTCATTTAGGTATAAAATATCAATGTTGGTATTCAAACTTAAGTCTGTCTGTATTCTTTCCACTGTATCTGGCACTAGGTACAAAATTAGAACACTAGCTAGAAACCTATTACGAATGTACAGGCCTTAGAAAAGATAATAAAAGAGCTACAAAAAGACAGATAAGAGTGTTTCCAATTCCACTATCAAGTGTACAAATAAAATATATTTATTACTGGCCTGTGCTCTCTGTTTTGCCTGCTCTGCTTCTGTCATTTACCCCATGTTATCACTGCTCAGTCTCCATGAGGACACTATAACCTCCAGCCCTCGGCTTTGGTGCTTGTACATACATGTATGTGTTTTCTATAGTAAAATGATTATTTAAATAGTGCAATTTTGGTGTGTTTGGTTGTATTATTATTATTATTTTTTGCCTGTCTCTTTATTAGGCTGGGGATAGAGACCCTATATTTTCATCTTTTATTCCTACTTCTTAATGTAATCGCAGGCCTATATTGCACACTCAATAATTTACTAAATAAGCATTGAAAGAAAAAAAGTAGGAAATTATGCCTGCTTTCATTTTTTTAAATACCCAGTTCGAAGCACAGGAACTAAGACAAAGAAAGTGTCTAACAAATGTTTCCTTACTGATTGAAAAATTGTTTTCTATGAGGGCCCTAAGAAAAATACAAAAAAGTGCTTTGGGGTAGAAAGGGGATGGATGAAAAGCATATTTCCCTATACCAGGGGCAAGATGCCAATCAGAAGGGAGCATATAAAAGCACTTCAGTTCTCTATTCTTTTTTAAAAAATATTTTTAAAATTCATTATTTGTAGAGAGAAGGGCAGGAAGGGAGGAAGAAAGGGAGAGAAACATCAATGTATGGTTGCCTTTCACCTGTCTCCAGCTACGGACCTGGCTGGAGACCTGGCTTGCAACCTGGTTATATACCCTGGCAGGGAATTGAACCAGAGACCTATGGGTTTGCAGGCTGGTGCCTATCCACTGAGCCACCAGTCAGGGCTTCCCTATTCTTCAGAGTCCAGGATACCTCTTCAGGTGTTGCCTATTTTAAATGTCATGCCAACAGGAGGCAGAATTTCAAATACAGCCATACCTTGGTACTCGTCAAACCTGGTACATGTTGCATTTTGACAAGAAAAAAATGTGTCATCACTTGGTGCTTGCTGGGGACCCATCGCACTTGCTAGAACTAGAACTTGTGTGAGTCACTATGCTGCTACCCACCCTCAACCCCCCACAGAGAAAACGATTCATCACTTGGTCCTCATCAGTTTTTGGTATTCCTCACAAGTTCTGGAAGGGCAAGTGGTACCGAGGTACCACTGCAGTTTCTGCTGCTATGTGTACTTTGACCTACATGCCATTTTACCAAGGGTAAAACAGTGAGCAAATCAAATGAGACTGAGTTGGAAACTGATACTCTTTTTACACAGAACCCTTTTTTTAAGAGCTAGATATTGAGGACGAGACAAGGTCTGCATACTAACATGCTAATCACAGTGGAGGCCTGCACAGTGACCTTACAAATTCAGAGACATGGAATAACCACACAGAATGGTCTGAACTTAAAAATTCTTAACTAAAACCCAATCATGGTGGGTAGTCATGGCCTAGGCTAACATCCTGCCTGACAAAGGTCAATCTTTACCTTTTCTGAGCTTGTTAACTGTATTTTTGCATCCCTAATGACATACCTTTGGAACATCAGTAATGTTCAAGTAAATGTGGATGTGAGAAAAGTCCAAACCTGTAGAAAATTTTTGTGAGTTTATTAGAGCCAAACTGATGACAATTGCCAGAAAGCAAAATCTCAGTGGACTGAGAAAATGCTCTGGGAAATGGCAGTTTTACCATTTACTTTATACATCAGAATCAAACGAGAAGATTTAAGGGGATTACCATGAAATCCACTGGTGATCCATTAGGGAGGTGGCAGAAAATGAAGGAGGGAAATCTCTGAAATTGGTAAAAAGCAAAATGGAGAGTCAGCTCTCCTATGTGTGGGCACAAGCTAGTTAACAGTTAACAATGAACAAGACAACAACAATGAGGAGGTCCCTGGTCTGTGCTGTGCTGCAGTGACTGTGCCCTTCAGCCTGGAAAAAGGAAAGCCCTGGGTGCCTAGCAACAGGCAAAACTGGGAAAACGAGTGTTGTAAGGTGGCCTTGGGCTTCCAGGGTGACCTTTCCTCCTCTAGCATGGTGCTCGTCATGTGATTTAGACTCCTTGACCTTTCATATTGCTGGCCATGTGGTTAAGAGACTCCCCTGACCTGTCCTCTTCTGGCACGTCCCTAGTCACGTGGTAGACCCCCACAGAGGAAGAATAAGTGGGGCAGAGAATAGCTTCATGGGACTCCCATATGAGCCCACTGTAGGACTAACTCCCTTAAACATTAAGTCCTCAGGACAATGAGGTTCTGACCTCCCTCAAATGATCTCAGGAGTAAAGCCACAGAGTTTTCGTCAAACTAGAGGTCACATCAAGGCTGCAGCTATATTTCAGCTCCAGGCTCAGAAAAGCAGCAAAGCCAGATGAAGTGACTCCTTGGCTGACCTCAGGACCAGCTGCAACGACTAATGACCCCCACCCCTGGCACTAACCAATCAGCAGAGACCATGACCCTGGATGGACACACCTGGTAAGCTGATGAGCACTCTATTGAGATCCTCCTCTGGACCTCTCCTAAAACCCCCACCTTTGTTAAACAGACAAACCCCTTAGGAGAAGGACTAAGCACATGCTCTCTCTCTCTAGAGCATGCCTGTGCCGTGCCTTCTCTCTTTCTTTGCTCAAGCCAAGTACCTTTGCTTCCTTTTTTGTAAGCTCTAAGGGCCCTTTTTCAGTTTGTTTTTCTTGAGTCCATGTAGTCCACTGGTTTACTACTTCTACTTCCGTGACTTTCTAAATAAACTTTCTCTGAATTCTTTCTTAGTCCTACTCAAGGACTGAATTGTAACACCTGGTGCCACTCACCATTAACATTCACATCAAACATACATCATAATATTTTCCCTGATGAATTATTCTTTTTTTAAAGATTTTACGTATTATTTCCAGAGAGAGGGGAAGGGAGAGAGTCAGAGAGGGAGAGAAAGATCAATGTATGGTTGCCTTTCGCCTGCCTCCAGCCACCAACCTGGCTGAAGACCTGGCTTGCAACCTGGTTATGTGCTCTGGCTGGGAATCGAACCAATGACCTTTGGGTCTGCAGGCTGGCACCTTATACACTGAGCTACCAGACAGGGCTGATGAATTATTCTTAAGAGCTAAGCATAGACATTTGAAAGGGACCCATGTAACCATGTGTCCTAATACTGGAAAGGAAATCCTTACTTTCATTCTCTGTACTCCATCACTGGCACCACTTTAATCCAATCCTGGTATAATTCCCAGCCTAGAGAAGTGCTTTGGTAAGAATCTGAGGCTCTTTCAAGGCACAGTGTGTGACAGCTTTTCTAAGTTTTACTCTCCCACAGCCTGTCCTCTGTAGTCAACAACTCTAACTCCCCTAGTAGAGACTTCACCTGATTATAACTTAATTAAAGAACCAGTTTCTATTTGCCCTTTGATGATGCTTCCATCCCTCCAAGTTCCCTGTGACAGCTAGTTAGCCTTGTCTGCTTCCTGCCATCTGCTCTTGCTTCCTCTCCTGCCACTGGTGTCAAAAACATGTGGGGAAGAAATGCAGAGCAGCATGATGGCCTATGGACAACCATATGAACCTCTTTCCCCAAGAAGAAGAAAGGTTCTCAGCATTTGTACTTGTGTGTTTCATTGTCTCCCTCTGCTCTAGGTAATGCTGATTTTGAAATAAAAAAGGTTCTGAATTAGCCTATTAATTGCCTTTGAAGGCAATCAAAAGGGAGAATTCAAAAATCACATAAACACTCTAATGTCTGTAAAATGACAGCATTTCAAGTATCATACACAAAACCCTCAGGAGGTTTGGTATAACATAAACAACTATCACTACCACCCTTCATATAGATAAATCATAAACTCTTCTTTAAGCTAAATCATTGTCTGTACATCAGTAAAAGTTAAAATCCTAAATCAGAAGAATAGCTTGGTATAGAAAATATCACATAAGTGAAGTGATTCAATCAGAAATATCATCAGTTTTATGTTTACATTTTGTCTTATACAACCACTTCTTTACCCTATGCCATTTGGAAATACTCCTCACTACATATTATTCATCCCTTGATAAGTAAAGTTTCTTTGCTCTCTTTGGAGCTTTTTATGAGGAACTATACAGTACAGACCTTGAGTCAATCAAACCAAAAGCCTAACAGTAATATGATCATGGCCCATGTTTTCTGCTTCTACATCTTTTCTCCAGTTAGTACTTGACTTGTCAAGTCTATTTTTTGCCACCAGAAATTTTATCCATTCTTCAACAACCAGCTTAAATATCATTTCCTATGTCAGACATCTCTCTCTTTGTCTGAGGAGCTTACATTTTTAGCAAGATAAATTGCTTTCAAGACAAGACATATTTCCCAGCTTCCCTATATATGGTTCTGTATCTAAGTTTGGTCCAGTGAAATAATAGCAGAATTAAGGGAATATTTTTTCAAAAGAATTGACTCAAATAGAAGGTAGTCACCTTTGTTCCTCTTTTTCTTTTCTGCAATAGAAGTGTTTTGGTGCTTTTTGATCTTGACTATGTAGGAAGGGCAACATTTCGGTTTTGTACCTCTTATATAGTGAAGTATTTTGTACATATAGATACATAATTAATTGAATTTAATGTAATTATACAAAAAACCTCTAAGGGTATGACAAGTTTCTAAGTAAATTTCTATTCTTCAGGTAGGAAAGTATGTGCATAGTGAAACAGTACGAAATGTATTATTATCAGAGAACAATATTTTAAAGTTATTAATCTGAAGGGAACATGATGTATTAAATTTTAAATAGTATAGAGAAAGCTATTCAGAAATAAATGCAAGAAAGCTTGCATAAACAGTAAAGACATATTCAAGAGACTCTAATTACACTAAAAAAAGGATTAAAATAAACATCTAGAATTATGGCACAATAGTTACCTGGGTCCTTCACAAATTGGTACATGAATGTATAAAACAAATTTGTCAAAGTTTCCCCCAAACTTCTTGAAACTTTACAAAGAATCATTAAATGTGCCAGGTATTTTTGGAGAAAAAAGAAACTTTTAACATTCCAAGTGACAGATGTCAAGACTCATGCATATCTAAATATTCATAACTTAGCACACATTCTAAGCCAGCATCCAGGAATACATATACATATTTACTTTAACTTTATTCCTGGGATCCATTAAAAAAGGAGACAAACATTTTATGTGAGTAGTGGGAGTACAGAATAGAAACATACTAAGAAGGTAAATTCTACTTACTGACTTAAATAAGTGCAAATTCTACTGCCCAGTTTTATAGTTTCAAATGCTTTTCTGACTATAAATTAGTCCAGTGTTCAGTAAATAAAAATAACTTCTTTCATAAAAATTAGAAAATAGGCAAATGTATGTGTCATACAGCAGAGAATAAAATGAGCTATATGTAGATACAAAGCACATGAATTTTAGGACTCAGTTTGTCACTTGCAATGTAACTGCAAGCTGAGGAGCTTTCCCTTATTTGTAATATAGTAAGGACTTAGATTTGTCAAATACTTGTGACATGCGAAGTGTCATTCCAAACTCATAACATCACTAAGTATTTTAATTCTTACAAGTGACCAGCAAAATAGATCGCATTATACTCTCCATTTCTCAGATGGTGAAGGTGAGGCCGAGGAAGGTTAAGTAAGGTGACAAAGCTACACAGTTAGGAAGTAAAGTTCCCAGGGTCAGGACCTAGGCATGTCTCCAAACCTGAACTTTTAACCACTATGTTACAATGTCTCAAAATGAAAAGTAGAAGGATATTATTTTTGTAGTTGGTTGCAGTGAAATTACACAAGCAAGTGTGCTTTATTTATAAAGTTTAAAAGCCTCAACAAATGCAATAGACATAGAAAAACAGGTGGGAAGGTATGTAAGAAAAAGGACATGAAGAGTAAGAATGTTGTGCCATGCTATTGGCTAAATGTTAAGAACAGTGAAAGAAAGCGCAATTAAAATGAGTCGGACTTGGACTTTGATTACTGGAATAGAGATGATGACAAAAATAATTTTTAAAAAGCATCACGATTTGTAGGGAGGATGATTTCAGTTTTGGCTTCCGTGACTTTGCGGAGCCATCAGATACCGGATAGAGATCTCAGGCAGGCAGCTTCCAAATTTACGTTTGTCATTTAGATCAAAAGGGTGGACTGAGAGACTTCGATTCAGGAATCGTCTACAGTAGAGAGACGGCCAAAGTCTAAAAGTGGACTAGCTTTCTGGGGGAGAAGGAAAAGAGGCCCAGAACAATACCTGAGGAAATATGTACATGACAGGAGGAAGAAGAGAAAAAGGAGACTATGAAAAAATTAGGAGAAGCATGATTCATATAACAAGGAAGGAAGAGAAAACAGGAGGAAAGTCAAAGTGAACCAGGTGATCGGGAGAGTGTGGGAGTGGGTGCAAAGACCTGAAAGGAAGTCAGTGACTACCTTTGGAAACCAGACTTTTCCCTCTGTAGGAAGGGCAGCAGGAGCCATGCCAGGGTTGGAACAGTGGGCAAAGTGAAGAAGCAAGGTTAGCACACATAGCTACATAATGAGGCTTGGCAAAGTACGGAAAAAATCATTGAAATAGTAATGGGCTTCATAGGTTAGGAAACTATTTCCCAATTTATAAAATGTGCGTTTTTAGCAGTGTTATAAAATTTTAAACTATTTTCTCAGATTCGTTTCCTAGTAAACTTATAATTATCAAAATGATTAAAACATATGTGTATCAAAATCATGGGGAACAGAACTATCTGCAGTCCAGCACTTAGTGTTTGATATTGTATGCTTCACCACACAATAAAAGGAGACATTTATTGTTTTATTTAACTGCAACTTGAAAACAAAACAGATTATACCACTAAAATATATCATCAAGTTGCAGGAAGCATAATACTTGGTATACATTATTATATGCTAATGGTCAGAAAACAGCAAGTTTTCTGCTAATCATTACCATTCAAAAATTGTTTTTCTGTGTGTAAATCATAACAATTATATCTGTCTCTTCCTAACAATCTTTCCCAGATAAAACATATCCCTTGTAAAAATATTCCTGATTCATAAATGGGCTTCATAGAAACAAAGCTTTTGTGTATCCAAGGTTACTTGGCTAGAAGCTATGATTTTAGAAAACAAAATTTCTTATACAAAGGGATTTCAATATATTAAATGCTAATTGACTAATGATTACATTTCCTTAGTCAAGAAAATAATTTTTATAATCTGCATACCATAATATAAAAATATTAGAACTTTTTCTAATTTTGACATGTGGCCTTTAAGTCAACTGATTAAAAATGAACGAATATCCTTGCCTTTTACTCAAAAAATGATGGGTGTCCATGGGAAGAAAATTAGAATTTAAAAGTTTCAGCTTTTTATCTTAAGCTGTCTGGCCTTTGATGTTATATTTGCTCAGGCAACGCTTACCCTCATTAAGTCAGGGGCAGCACATATTGGCAGGGGAAGAAGAAAAAAGCGAAGAAGAATGAAAGAACTAAGTTGGAAGTAGGCTAGCGGCCACTGAAGACTTTTTCACTTTCAAAACATTTAAAAGTTAAGTCTGTTCATTTTTAGCTGCTTGAGAAACATTTTCCAAAAGAATAGGAGCTCTCATCAACACCACTGTGAGGAAGAATATGAGGCCAAAGTCCTTGCTTTACTTTACACAATAGAACATTTATTTAGTGACATGGGAATGGCTGAGCCAGGAGGAAAATCTTATCTAGTATCCTCAAAGTAAAATCTACACATCAAACTGAAACTGAAATGATTACCCTTGAGTTACAATTCTGAGATAAACAGAATCTAGTGGGCAGCATCTAAGTAGAAGTTCCAGAAGTGTCAATGTCACTCTTTTTTGGTTGTTGTTATTTTTCCCACCACTCACCCAACTGTCACCTACACCTATGCACATGCACTCAGGAGCCTTTTTAGACTTTTCTGTTTCCCAGCTGCTGCTGTCATTCTCTGGAGAGCAACAACAACTGTAACATCTTTTTTTTCCCCTCTCTTAATTCTTTTCCTTCCCCCGTTGACAACGTAGGAGTAAGACAAGTTTATAAAACCATGAAGATAAGCACATTGCTGAAAATGGATGCACAAATTTTGCTCTATGTATAGAAGGCACATACCATCTGCATTAGGTTGGTCAAGGAATTGTTTGATGGCATATCTTCAAAAAACATATAAAGGGAGCCTACCTGGTCTACATGATCCCCTCCTGCCCCTCAGATTTTGTTCCTATCAGGCTCTCTTTAGGAGCTACCAGAGAAGTCCAGTTTCAGAAATGGTGGGTTGACTAACAAATAACAGTAGCTTCTTTTCAACTTTGCAAACTTGCAAAAAGATTGTATTTGACTACTTTTATTTATTTTTAATAATATTTATTTGGCCTCATTTATAGGAGGCTCCATATACATACACCATTTAAAAGTCTCCTAATTAAGGCAGAGAGAGAGAAAGAGAGATTTCCATTAGTTCACATAGCTTTCAGAAGATTCTTGTTTTAGTAAACAAAATGCCCCTTAAAAGTCAATAAATAGATTTTTCAAAATGTACCAGGGTTGTAAATGGTTATTTGTTCAACATGTAATGATCAAATTCTTGTGTCATGCTACCATTTTAGTCATAATTGGCATAAAATAGGCTGATCTTAAAAATATTTTTAAGTTCACAGCATTTAACCTTATAATAAAGAAACAAATATATAAAATGTGAAATGAATTGTTACCCACATAATATAATTAGTATTTTTGTTAAACTATACAAATATATTAAAGTAATCCAAAATATCTGGATATGTTCTTATTTGTGCAAAGGTATCACTGAAAGCTGACTACAGTAGAAAGGAGAGACTATAAAAATAATTCAGTATAAAACTTCATAGTAGATTTGCTACCTACCCAGTCCATTTGTTATCAAGTAAACATGAAATTTTATCTCATGACCCATACATAACAAAGCATAATGTACATATGATTAAACAACTGAAAAGGGGTGGCTTATCTTGGTTTTCAAACTTTCATTTTTGTCATCTTTTCATCCCAAAATGATCATCTCCGCACATCTCAAAATGAAACCTCTGAATGGTGGTAGTTACGTATATGTGTGTTGACAACTCTCAAACACATATCAATTGTTTTTATTAAAAGTAATTCGTAAGGGTCCATTACAGACAATAGTATGCACATATCAATTGTTTTTATTAAAAGTAATTTGTAAGGGTCCATTACAGACAATAGTATGCAAACAAATTGCAAAGCTGGTTCTAGGTTGTTTCTTCTAAACTATAAAATTCCTGTATAAAAACTGAAAGTAGACTTACTCATATGTTTAAGGTTAATAGTAAGCTTTTTAATTGTCAATAGATTTTCTAAGCATATTTTAAAGGGAAGGTAAGTATTATGTTACAGGCATTTCTATAATATATGAACTGCTTATGCTTTAAATTTTGTACTATCATTCTTTCACATTTGTAATTTATGTTTCTACAGGTACAACTTTAAGCAACTTAAGTACATGAAAAGGTTTTCATGAAAGATAAATTAGGTGGCAATTCTATAAAATAGAATTCTTTAAAATAGTAAAATTTTTTTGCCCTGGCTGGTGGCTCAGTGGATTGGCGCCGGCCTGCAAACCCAAAGGTCACTGGTTCAATTTCCCAGTCAGGGCACATAGCCAGGTCTCCAGCCAGGTCCACAGCTGGAAGCAGGTAAAAGGCAACCATACATTGATGTTCCTCTCCCTTTCTTCCTTCATCCCTGCCCTTCTCTCTAAAAATAATGAATAAAATCTTTTAAAAAACAGTACACTTTTCAATTGTATCAAAAGTTATTCATTTTACAAATTCAAAATTAGAACTTTTTCCAAATGAGATTAACTAAATGATGTGAGTTAAATAGGTATTCCCCACTTTTCAAAATCTCTAGTGATGCCACTTTGCTTTTATGAAAGACCTACATTTAGTACCTGTTTTCACAAACTGAATCAGAATAGGATATTCTCTTTTATGAAAAGAGGCAAAAAAGTGAAGCCAGCGTTCAGCGTTTGCTGTGTGGTGAGCTGTGGAAAAGGCAGCGTGCACCTTGAGCAGTGTGAGTGGCACCGCCGAGAACCACACTCAGCATCTCAGCGTTAAGCTTTGAACTGTGTCTGTGAGCATCTGTGCTTACTATTGATTTCTTTTGTGCATTCGTTAGCAAGATGTGTCCTCAGGTATCAGAAAAATCTAAGAGAGATCATAAGGGTGCTATGTTTAGCATGATACTGGAAGTAACAGCATATTTGGTATTCTTTGGTGGGTTATATTTTGTGTCTGGGAATGCTCAACAATTTTTTCCATACATATTAATGATAATTCATTGGTTGCTTTATGCCATTTCAGCTTATAAAGTTTCATAGGAACACTCTACTTTCAGAGAGCAGGGAAACCTGTGCCTGTGCTACCTCGTATTTTTAAAACTGCTTAAATCGAGTATCTAGATAATTTTTAACGTATGAAATCAAAGGCAGAGAGATTCATTCAAACTGCACATTCACAGAAGTACATTGTTTATATTATCCACACAGGGGAAAAAGTATTCAAGTATTTGATAATAAACATGCAGTAAAAATAACTTCCCTAAGTAATATAATAATATTTTTATTTACCATTATATAGCTTAGGTAGCATTAACAATATCTCTTTTGATTTGGGTTAGTAATCAAAGGGATCCTAGTATTTACATGATTCTGCAAAATGGCAATTTTATTTTCTTCATAATCTTCAGAAAAATCTTAAAAAATGAAGTAAATGACTTTGAACCCCTATACAAAGGATACATTTAATTTGCTAATTGATGTAAATATTGTGGAAATAATTTAGGCCTACAATTTTAAAGAATTCTGGTGGCAGAAGATCTTGCAGTGCTGTATTTAGTTTGAGGTCACTGCCCCCTGAAATCTGTCATATATTTTGTTGAATAACATCTCTAAACTGTGCATCTGACTACGTCTATCTCCTGTAAAAGCCTCAACAGCTTTCTATCACCTGGCCTCTGCTTCTATCTTCAACTTTCTCGCTCATCATTTACGTTCTAAAGTGATGTGCCCCTCATTCTGTTTCACCCTAGCTTTGCTGAGCCATATTCCAGGGAAGGATGCTCACGGAGGATCAGGGTATACAGGAAAGGGACACTTGAGACGTAATCACTCCTTCCACACTGAGCCTCCCCTGATGGCCCAGAATTTCCCCCATTGAGCATCAGTTCAGCATGCTTCCTTCCAGTACTCACAGTGCTGTATGCCGAACTTAAGGTGATATTCATCACCTAACCCACTTACATCTATGTGGTACTGTCTTTTCCTTCTTGGACTGTGAGCTCCTGAGCTTAATGACTAGGTCTTCTCCTTTGTTACCCAGCACCTTGGCTGGTGCCTAACACAGAAGCAGGTGCTGAATTGCTGTAGAATGAAGTGAGCAAAGAGGACTAGCAAGTAATTTGTAAGACATACTCAAAATTTTGAAATGAGTTATTTTCTCCCTCAATTTGTTGCACAGATCACCACACAATATGAAATTTGTTGTTTTCCTCTTTGCTTCATCTCCTCTGGAGGGATGTTTCATTGTTAACAGATTTGCCAATACCCATGCCAATCTTAGCATTCATATCAGGTAAAATAATATGGACTCACTTGAGGTAGTGTGTTTTGGAAGTAAACAAAGCTGGGTTCAATTTCTGCTTCCTGTATTAATATAAACAGTTAAACTTCCATTTTCCTCATGTGTAAAATGAAAGTCATCATCCTTATCTCTCAGGGTTGTAACTCAGGTTTAAATGAGATATTTATGTAAAGCACTTAGTCTACTGCCTTGCTCAGGATAAATATTTAAGGCATTGCAACTATTGTTAGAATACTATGATCAAATACTGTCAAATGAAGTCACCCAAAGAATCTCTTTCTCCTACTCAGAAAAAATATATTCCCAAAGCAAAACCTATGTTTTTCCAGTGGAAAAAAAAAATACTATATTTTCTAATGAATTTAGAAAATATCTTTCTATTATTAACTTAGTCTATAATGTAATTCACCTTCCTGATTGTTTGGGTAGAAGTGTGCAAGCTTGAGGTAGAGAGATAATGTCTCAGGTAATGATCTAAAGTTTAGAGCAGATAAAGTAGTCTTCTAAATTTAGTCTGCCAGAGCAGAATATTTGTGTTTAGAGCACTCATTACTACATTCCAAAGGATGACAGCCATATATAGCTAACCAGCTATGGCAAAATATAACCAATCACATTTTTTTTAAATAAAGATTTTATTTATTTTCAGAGAGAGGGGAAGGGAAAGAGGCAGAGAGAAGAGAAATATCAATGTATGGTTGCCTTTCACCTGCCTCCAGCTATGGACCTGGCTGGAGACCTGGCTTGCAACCTGGGTATGTGCCCTGGCTGGGAATCAAACCAGTACCTTTGGGTTTGCAGGCCAACACCTTATCCACTGTGCCACCAGCCAGGGCCACCAATCACATTTTACATCCCATGGTTGTAAGGATCTTTACAGCATGCATTAATAACATTGGAAGAGACAGCCATTCAGCCTTTGAAATAAATAAAATCTTAATCAATTCCTTTTTAGTAAGAAGAACATTTATTATAAATGCTATCAAGAATTTAAACACATCAAATCTTCAAATAAATACTGATGCACAATCAATAAAAAAGATTAAAGAATACCACCATGTATCTTTTTACCAAAACAAAATTGTCCATATTTTTAAAAAGCTCTGTAGGTTTCTTTATAACCTCTGGAAACCTATGAAAAGTTCTAAGAGGGTGTAAATCAAACAACAAGACTTATTGTATAGTAAAACTGAAGAGGAAAAAATTAGTGAAGTGAGAAATGATCAAGAACCTGCACAGCAGAAATATTGTGAGGCTTGCTGGTGCCTTATCCACTGTGCCACCAAGCAGGGCAGAAGAATTTTATTTAGGATACTGAAGCTCCTGGTTAGGAAATGAGGCTTTGAAGTTTGTCCAAAATGGTTAGTAATAAAGTAATAAATAGTTGGTGAAATTAGTACATTTCTAAGTAATGTTAAGATATATATTACCTCCATTCTACAAACTCAACCATTCACAACTCAATGCTAGAGCTAGAGATATTATGAGTCTCCTTCTAATCCAGAGCTATATGGATAGTGAGTCCATTCAGTGATTTTATACATATTTACATATATATAAATATACATTATATGTGCTCCTAGTAAGTATATAATATATAGAGATATATACACAAACTGTATATCTATAATGTATATGTATGTGTAGAAGTCTATAAGTAAAAAATTCAAATATTAAATTTAGAAGTAACTATGGTCTTTTCACTGGGACTTATTCTACAATCCAGGCCTACGTCATGAATTTATTACATTAAAAAGTCTGCTATGAAGACTCTGTGTTAAAATTTCTATTTCTGATTATCTCACCTTGAAGAGACACAGATGAAGAGAAAACCAAGTGCCTTCCTGTACATGGAAATTTTCTTTCTTTATGATGATGCACCTTTTCCAGTAAAAAGGACAATGCCCTAGATAGTAGGTTTTTGTTTAAAATCCACACATAACACATGAGGGATAACACTGAACTGATTAGCATGCCCAGTACAGAAAAACAATTTCAGTTTTCCAGCAAGTCTCTCTAAAAAAAAAAAAAAAAAAGAAAAAAAAAATTGAACTAATAGTAATGATTAATATCTCCACTTTTCTGACAAGAGTTTTATAGAAATAAATCAAAGACAGAAAAGTCCCTGTCTCTGGTGTAAAGGGCTCAGAGGCAAAGACACCAGAGAGCAGTAGGCCTCACACAGATGAATGCAGACTGGGGAGCTGCACTGGGTCTCATTCTATTGCTTTAAGCCTTTTTTTTTTTTTTTTAATTCAGTAGGCAGTCAGCCCAGCTAAGGAGTAGTTCAGGAGTTATTAACTCTATACCCATTGATAAACTCACCTAACCCCAGAAAAGAAAAGCAGGGACCTTACAAGTATCCTACCCTGAGACTAACACTTAAAGAATTAGAAATAGATAGTTTCAGTTGCTTCCTTTTTTCCTCTCAACATCCAAATTATTAGTAGAGCCTTTTCTATGTGTAAAGGATGTGATATTTGGTTAAGGTCAGAGAAAAATGTGAATAAATTACATCAGAATAATCATCTACTCGGTTAAGTTGAAGTTTCTCTAATACGACTCTTAACTTGGGTTCTAAACATCAGCAAGGTTCTGCATGTTCTTTTGTGAAAATGAACCAAGGTGAAAGAACATTTCCAGTTCTGACAAGACTACTTTAATCAGAACCAAGGTGGTGGAGGAGTAAGTGGAGCTACACCAATCTCCTCCCAACACCAAAATGGAATTACAAATTAACTGGGGAGAAATCATCCAGAATAACCAACAGATCACCAACTGGAGAGAAGTCTTATTACCAGGGACAGAACAGAAGAGCTGATTCATCACAACGTGACTGGTAGGAAGTGTGGAGACACCAGAAGCTGGCAGGACTCCCATGGACGGCAGAGGAAGGGACAGAGGAACATCTCAGCAGCCAGGGCTCCACCTGAGAAGGGTGGTATCTAAACCCCCAATTGGGCTTCCCAACCCACAGCAACACAGCTGAGAGTAAAAGAGCACCAGCTGTGAAAAGCAAAAAGCCACCAGGTTTAGATGGCTTGACAGAGAGACCAAGTCCTTAAAGGGCCCACGCATGAAAATACAGAGGCACCCACCTACCCTGGGATCCAGCAGAGAAAGGCAGAGTGGGTCAGTGGCTTTAGTGGGAAAGCTGAGGGAGCAGCCCCTGAGTCCAGTGCTAACCCATCTCCAAAGGGCAGGAGCCTGAGGGGAAGCCACAGCCCCACCCATAGGAATGAATTCAACCCACCCAGAAGTGCCTAAACCTGACCTCAGATTACAGGCTGATTGGAATAACAGCTGAATTCATCTGCTCTGCCTAAAAATGCCCACTGATCACAGGCTGATTGGATTAACAACTAAAGGAGACAAAGATAGTGGATCTCTGGTAGTCTCCCACTGGCTAACTAGGCCCAGACTGGGACACTAGCAGATGTCACCATGCGTGGAGCCAGGAAGTAAAAAATTGCTAGAATACTATTCTACCTATGGCGACCTCTACACCATAGGTCACACCACTAAAACAGTAAGTCAAAGAGAACTAATCTAAGAAGCAGAAACAAACAAGAACCACCTAAAATGGGGAGACAAAGAAATAAACCCTAATCAAAAAGAAAGGAAGATTTCCCAGGAAGAGTGCAAAATGAAAGAGAGGCAAGCAACCTATCAGGCATGGAACTCAAAATAATGATGATAGAGAAGCTCAATGAGCTCAGTGAGTTCAAAGAAAACTACAAACAACTCCAGGGGAACTACAAAGAACTCCAGGAAAGCTACAAGGAACTTACTGAGAACTACACCAGCATTAAAAAGGACCTAGAAACTATCAATAAGAGCCAGAAGGAAAAGAATACCATTTCTGAATTGAAAAACCCAGTAGAAGGAGTCAAAAGCAGGCTAGAGAAAGCAGAGGATCAGATCAGCAAGCTGGAGGTCAATGTAAAAAATAATTCCCAGGCAGTGCAACAAAATGAAAAAAAAGACTGAAAAAGAATAAAGAGGTTTTAAGAGAGCTTCAGGACAACATGAAATGCAATAACATCCTTATGATAAGGATACTAGAAGGAGAAGAGAAGGAGCAAGGGATAGAAAAGCTCTTTGAAAAAGCATGACACCCTGGCTGGTGGCACAGTGGATAAGGCACCAGCCTGCAAATCCAAAGGTCGCTGGTTCGATTCCCAACCAGGGCAACATAATAGGTTGCAAGCCATGTCTCCAGCCAGGTCCATAGCTGGAGGCAGGTGAAAGGCAACCATACATTGATGTTTTTCTCCCTCTCTTCCTCTCTCCCTTCCCCTCTCTCTGAAAAATAATAAAATATTTTAAAAAATAAATACATAAGTAAGAAAAAGTAATGACAGAAAACTTCCCTAACTTGAGGAGAGAAAAAAAAATGTCATGCAAACTCAAGGGTCCCAAGGAAGATGAACCCAAACAGGCCAACTCCAAGACACATCATCATGAAAATGGCAAGTTTCAAAGACAAGGAGAGAATCCTAAAAACAACAAGAGAGAAAGAGCTAATAACATACAAGGGGGCTCCACTCAGGTTATTAACTGATTTCTCAACAGAAACACAACAAGCCAGAAGCGAATGGCAAAAAAGATTTCAAGCAATGAAAAACAAAGGCCTGCAACCAAGAATACTCTACCCAGCAAGGCTGTCATTCAAAATGGAAGATGAAGTAAGGGGCTTCCTAGACAAAAGAAGGGTAAAAGAATACATCTCCACTGAACCAGCATTGCAAGAGATGCTAAAGGGCCTGCTTTAAGAAGATGAAGAAACAGAAAGACAGACAGAAACACAGGTACAAAGGTAAACGGATTAAATGCACCAATCAAAAGACAGGGCAGCTGAATGGATAAGAACCAACTTTAACTTATGAATGCTTTAAAGTGATCTTGTTATAAATAGATTTTACTAAATAAGGTACAGTTTTGTATATTACTTGTATCTGCATTACCGCAGGTTAACTTTTCTTAGATTGGAATCATTTCACAATATGGGAAAGTCAGGTTACTTTCAATAACTAAAAAAAATCGAATGCAGTAAAGTAAGATGAAAAAAGTAAGAAAATGCGGATATAAATTACATAGAAGACATGCTATCTTTCTTATTCACTGTTACAAAATACGTGATTATTTGTGGGTAATATATAGATTTTGTTAGCAATTTATGTTTTAAATAGCAACCAACTGGTCATGGGTGTGTTGTGAAATCAGTCAATCTTTAGGTTAGAAAAGATGCTGAGAACAAAGACCAGTTTGGATGGAAGTTGCAAACTACTAAGCTATATGATTCGTGTACATGGATAATATATATTAGCATGTAAATTAGATGAGATTCCTTTCAACTAAATCGTGGAAATATACACTTCCAGATATAAAGGCCCCCAAACTGGGCACAGTTGGGAAAAGGAATTAATGCTATAGTGAACTTTATTATTGAAATGTGAGTATACCTAATCTTTACCTCAACAAACTCTTAAATAGTTCAGGGATTAGTTTAGCACCACATAGGAAGTCAACCACAAGTTCAAAAAATACCTAGAATACTATTCTACAAATTATTTAAATCCTAGGGATGTTTATTTTTTTTACTCAACTTAGTAGACATAATAATTTCTACTCTGAGGACCAGCTGAGCACTGCAAGTGCCATTATTTCTGAAGGCTTCAACTTGTAAAACACATGTAGAGGAAAAACAGGGTATTGAAAGAAGTAAGACCTGTGCACAGCCTAAATAAATAAATAAATAAATCTACTATTTAAGATAGAGAACTCCTAAAAGAATAAGTTGTAGTTCCAGTAGCTTAAAATAAAGTTGAGTTGTATTATTGAAGTGGGGAGGATCTGACTCAAAAACCAAACTCATTTTATACTATGGGTTTGGCACTGTCTCTAGGACAACTTTCACAAAAGTGAGTTCTGCAATACACCATTTCTGTGATATATTTCACAAAAATAGTATTCCAGAGTAAAATAAGTATTAAAGAAGAAAAAATCTGCTTAATATTGCTACAATATATCTAAAATACTATCATTTAACATGTAATAAATTATGTGAGCTATTGGTATATTTAAAGTTTTTTGTATTAACTCTTCAAAATCCAGTATGCATTTTAAATATGTGTAGAAATATGTACGGGTGTAAATGTATTTTTGCATGTATTTGGTAATATTTCAATTTATATTACTTAAAAGAGTAATTCTTTAAATGAATTAACGTAGGCATTCTGGAATAATGAAAAGAAAACTGTATTAATATGATTTGAGAAGCTGACAGAAGGCAGTAATTAAATGGTGAATTGTCTGGATGTGAAAGGAAAAAAATAAGTACACATTGTTGGTTACAGAATAGACAGGGGGATGGTAAGAAGAACAAAGGAAATAAAGAAGCCAAAGAACTTTTATGCATGATTCGTGGACATGAACTAAGGGGGGCATTGCTGGAGGGAATGGGGTACTGGGTGGAGGGGGGCAAAGGGGGGAAAATTGGGATAACTAATAGCAAAATAAATAAAATATATTTAAAAAGAAAAAGAACTTAGAAAAAAAGAAAGAGAGTACTTGAATCACATGGGGAGAAGGACAGAAGGTTCCGTCAGCTAGGTTCCAGTGATTCCAGCATTGTCTACCTCTGTCTCTAGCCCAAAACTTCATTTTTCCATTCCCTCCATCAATGGATCTCTATGTTGTAGCCCCACAAATAAAAATCACTTGGTGAGGTTTTCTAACACCAGTCTGGAGCCTCACACTCAGGGGCTCTAGCCAGAATGGTTGGTGTGGGGCTCCAGCTGCAGTATTTTAAAGCTCTCTCGATAATTGAGCAGCATTTCCTTCACTCTTGGCACCATGTCATGCTCGTGGTAAGTTCTCATTAAATGCCAGTTATAATTGGTTATTAGTGGGCTGTAGATCAAATTAGGCCATTACTTTTAAAACACATGCTATTTGTGTGTTAAGAGAATTTTAACAGAGCTTCAGGCCATTTACAACTCCAATTGAGAATTCTGCAGTTTCTCACAGCTCAGTTTTATAGATTTCTGCTAGTCATGATACACTTGGTAAACTTGCCTCAACAAGCTAAAAGACAATGCCAATGCCTACCACCTACTCTTCCAGAGGACGTGCTTTGTCTTTCTACAACTTCTTCTATTCTAGTGCTTATCAGGAAGACATTTAAATTTTGGTTGTATGTTTATCTTTCAAAAAAAGAAAAATTTACAGGGTTGACACTAAGCAATCACAGACAGAAGACTGAAGTAAGATCACTCACTTACACTGAAGTATATTGTAACTATCATTAAATGCAAGCTGACACTTAGGACAAAATCCCCCCAACTTTCCCTGTGACTTTAGGAAGAATGTAATATATTCATTAAAGAATGTTCCACAAAATTTCAAATGTCAAAATGCAATAATTATATTGAGAAAATCCTTCAAATTTAGCAATGGAAATTTCATAATACTGCTGAGAGAGAAAATTGTCAGTTTGTAATTTTGCCTCTATCTCCACAGGTATCACCCATTACAGAAACTAGAACAACATCACGGTAATGAGATTCCTAAACAAGAAAGTGGTGAAACATATGTTCATATGCTGGTGACCCACACTGTGAACAAAAGATTAATTTGCTCTCTATTGTCACAATTTTACTTTGTTTATAAATAGAGCAAACAATATAAGAAAAGCAGATAAGGCTTCTGATTTATCTATTGATGAAAAATATACTTGAAAATGCTTAATACCAATCAGAAAAGTCCAGGGGAAGCCCCATTCCTATTTGCCTTGTTTGCTTTGGAAGGTCCAAGTCCAGCCTCCTGGTAATTTGTTAAGAGCTGGACTTACCACAGACTGCCTGATCTCTCTCAACTGCCCTTCTCTTTCTCCAACCTCCTCCTCCTGTGTGTGCCCTCTTCAATTTCTGCCCATAACCAGGAGAGTTTTCTATACTGTTTACATCCTCTTGGAATTCTCTCTTTACTTCCTATCCTTAAGAATTACCTGGAAATATATGTTTTCTAAATCCCCAAGCCCACACTGTGACAAAGACCAATCCAGTCAATATTTCTAGTACTTTTTCTAACTCCCCAGGCCATTCCAATGTGTAATTTTTGAGAATTAGTGATTCATTGGTTCTCTATCAGCTATTCCCTCATACTCTCAAAAATCTTTTCCTCTTTTTTGACAGATTCCTGGAAAAATTCAAACCCTTGATCAACCAGGGTCTTTTAGAAAAGTCACACAACCAAAGGCTAACTCTATTTATTGTCTCGATTACAAATTTCAAAGGAGCATTCAGTATTACCTAGTTATCATACTATGGTTCTCTAATATTTTCACACCTGGAGATGTCTATTTCATGCTTCTATGTATTTTCCCAACACCTCTTCTTCCTTTCCCCTCAAATGATGACCTAACTGAGAACATAAATGCTATCAAGCATAAATTTCTATGCCTTCACATAGCTTCACTTACAACCAACCAGGACCTATATCCAGAAACTGACATGGAAAAAATGAATTTAACTTATAAATCGATGAATGAATGAGCAAATGAATCAATGAGTCACAATGATTCCAGATTATTTCTGACATCTCAGTTTAGGCATTAACATTTGATATCATGAGGAATATGTATGTTTTATGATTACAACACAAGTTTTCCATTTTTTGGACCACTGTGCTATATTATAGTAGGGAAACATTGCTAGTTTTGTTGATTTAATGCTGCTAGTTCGGTATATTTTAAATGAGAAATTTAAATCATTTATGTTTTGAGGTATACCCAGAGAGCTATATTGCAGCATTAAAATTTCAGATCGAATAAGGGTATACTCATTTAGAAAATGTTCTTCTATAACACTGTAATCCCTGAGAGGAAGAAGAAAAATGACAACTGAGAAAGCAAAGCTTCTACAACAAGAATAATTCCTACTTTAGTTGAAAGGCTTTCTGAACAAGTGGAATATGAACATGACAGCATTTAAAGTGACTCAGGACCCTCTGCATCTGAGTCCTTATCTACACATGATGAAACGAAGAAGATGAAGTCAATTGGAGGGGGGGCATAAAACTTCCTTTCAAACAAAACTGTCAGCATGCTTTTAATAAGAAGACTGCAGTTCTTACCAAAAAAAAAAAAAAATAATAATAATAATAGTTTAAAAAGATTCTCTTAAAAATATTAGATAATAAAGAAAATATTTGGAGTCAGCGGTCCAATGTAACTTTCTCCTCAACCATTACCCAGTCTAAGATAGGCTTACAAGGAGCTTTCTGAAAAGCCAGAAAAGTTTTCACAAAACGAGACTTGCAAATGAATGATGACATTTTAATAAAAACCTATTAATATAGTTTCCTTTTCAAATTTGTGACTAAATTTTCATCATTTCATTTGGATAGTTGATTATTTTTTTAATCTAAATACATATTACCTTTTATTTATTTAAAAAAATTTAATCTTTATTTTATATTTTTACATTAACTTTTAGTACCGTTATACTCCCTCCCCTCCAGCAATCACTACACTGTTGTCCATGTTCATGAGTCCCTCCTTCTTTTTGCCCAATCCCTCTGTCCCCTAACCTCCCCAACCGGCCTCACTGGCTGTCATCCTGTTCTCCATCTAAGAGTCTGTCCCCATTTTCCTCGTTAGTTATTTGTTCATTAGATTCCATATATGAGTGAAATCATATGGTATTTGTCTTCCTCTGACTGGCTTGGTGTAAATTTCTCCAGGTCCATCCATACTGTCACAAAGGGTAAAATTTTCCTTTTTGCGGCTCAGTAGTTGATTCTTAAAACTGCATTCTACTTTGCCAGTATTTTATTTTATTTATTTTAATTTCTAATCAGTAACATAGTTGTTTATTATCTTATCAAGTGTAATACTTTGCCAATATTTTAAGTCCGCAAAATACATGGTTAATGCTTAGATTTTAGTTTATGTTTGTATTTTAAGTGAATTAAATATTTAGTTTGTGTTTTTTTATAAGTCTAAGCAATCTTTAAAAAAAGGTACTATCAATGCCATTATTTTGGTATTATATGGAAAGAATAAAGCCATATTAGTTTAGTATGTTTTGTTTCCTAGTAACTGTGAGCACTGGATATGGCTACACATTTGCCTGCCTGACCATATCTTTTTATAGCAATTCCTGAGGGGTCACGTATTAAGGCCATGAGATCACTCCCTCTGCCTCAGTGGATTGGGTTAGGAAAGCAAAACACTTCCATGATACCAGATGAACCACCAGGAAACTGGGCAAAATATATCCCTATCCTCACCTTTTTCTTTGAATTGTTTTAGCAATTAACATATATTCGCTGAGGTCATCCTATGTATAGAGTATTTTATATTTGTTGTTAGCTATCAATTAAACATTCTTTTTTTTTTTTTTTTTTTTTTTATTTTTTTT
>PVIW01007795.1:0-68220 GCA_004026585.1 Noctilio leporinus | reverse complement strand
AAAGAAAGGGTTTAGAAAGGCTGGGGAAGGGTGGAATACTTAGATTGAGGACTGGGAATGCATTATAGCCACAGAGTGAGTAGACTTGAATTTGAGAGTAGGGGGAGGGTCTTGGGTATTTTGGTGGATTGAGGTATGGTGGGGATTAAGAATATTTGAGAAGTATCTTTTGCAAAGGATATGTTGGGGATTAATAGTTCATATTGCTCTCAGTATAACTCAGGTGCTTGAGATTGGCAGCAATCCCTTTCCTGAGGCTGCCTCTTTTTCTTGGTCAGGACTTTACTGTCTATAGTCTATATTCTAGCCAGTCTTGGCACGTGGCCGGGCCTCTGATTGTCACAGTAGGGCTGATTCTGAGTGTCCGCCCCCAGGTAGGCTGGGCCTTCTGCAGCCTGGCTGGGTTTTAGGGCTGCCGGTGTTTTGGAGCCCGCAGGGTGCCCCCTCCCACTCCTGGCAGAGATTCCTGCTCGTGATGAGCACCCAGCACTTCTGCAGGGCAGCCCACAACTTCGCTGGTGCCTGTGATGACTGGCCCCACCCCCGCAGTTCCGGGAGGAGGCCCCCCCTGTCTGTCAACACTGTCTGGGGTCCGCCTACACTGTCCCGCCCTTCCAGGGTGGGCACCACTCCTCCAAGCCAACCAGTTCTCCGAGGAGCCCTTATGCGGCCTCTGTGGTGAGCCCCTCCCAGGCGTGGGCAGTGCGGCCTTTGTCTCAGGCAATGACGGTTCAGTTGCCCCCACTACTAGTTCCCGGCTTGCCAGTTCTCCGGCTCACAGTTTGGAGTTTCCGTGGAGCCTGGGGGCCTGTGTGGTTGTGCAGGGCTGGGCCTCCCCCCTCGCAGGGGCTGCTAGCTGCTGTTTTTCCGGTGGCCCAGCAGCACCATTTTTGGCCCTCTTGCTGCCTCAGCCAGTGCACTTTCCCGCTCCCCTTCTCCGGGTCCCTGCTGGACTCTTCTCCTCCTCCTCTAGCCCCGTGTGGAGCCTCCTCTCCCTGTTGCCGGAGTGAGTCTCTCACACAGTCCCTCCCCTGCAAGTGTTCAATTCCGTGTTTGCCCTCGCTGCCTGCACTTCACTGTTGAGACTTCCAGTCATCAGGGAGCCCACAGCTGGCCTCAGTCAAACGCACCCCTCTGGGCAGAGCCGCCACTGCCCAGAGCCAACCTCGGCCCACCGGCTGGTTGGCCGAGAATGCCTCACTTACTGTCCTGCTGGTCCCCTCTGCCTGTGGGCTGTTCTTCCCTGTGTACAGATGCTGACTGCTCCAATTCTTAGGGTTCTGAAGACGTCTCACGCTCCCTATCTTGTCCTCTAGCTGCTCTGGTACTCTGAGAATACCATCAGCACTGCTCTCTACTCTGTCACCATCTTATCTCTCAGCTTCCTAATTATTTTTCTTCTTTCATTTTAATCTCTCCTAATTCGCACTCTACGCCACTATCAAAGTTATCTCCTTTTAAAGCATAAGCCTCATTACATCATCGTATCAGTTAAATTCTCCTTTCTCTCCCCATAACCTGAACCCACATGAATCCCATGGATTGAGTTATAGGAGAATAAATAGGTTGAAGATATACAGAGGTGGGCAAAAGGAGGTTTTTAGTCATTCATATGGCAAATAATATAATAATTATGATTATAAGAATGAGCTCTATTTCATGTACTTATAACTATAAATCTACTTTTTCCCACCTTTGTACATACAAAATACTGTGTTGGAAGCAAATCCCATAGCTTTCAACAGGTTAAGAACCAAGACATAAAATCCAAACACGTATGACCAGAACAACTCAGGGGGAGTTGGGACCCTAGTCAAAAGAAAAATCAGGAAAAGTGAATCCCAGGAAAGTCACTGATTAAAAACCTTTACACTGGAATCTTTCAGACATAAAACATAGTTGGGCCCTAAATCTGCTGAGCCTTGCCATTTGTACCAGCTTCACCTCTTTATGGTCTCAAACTTCACTACCTTTTCATTATCATCTCCTCCTCCTTCTTCACAATGATCTTGAAAACAGTCCTTTCTGGATTTTGTCAGAGGTCTCCTTCATGAGTCAGAATATGGTTTATAGTCCAATGACAGTGCCTGAGTTTTAGAGCCAGGCACCCTTCAGTTCCTTGTTCTAATACTTCCTAGCTTTGAAGACGTGGGCATATTCTTTGACTTCTTTAATCTTTAGTTTACTTATCTTAAAAAAAAAAAAAAAAAAAAATGACCCTGGCTGGTGGCACAGTGGATAGGCACCAGCCAGCAAACCCAAACATCGCTGGTTTGATTCCCAGCCAGGGCACATAACCAAGTTGCAAGCCAGGTCTCCAGCCAGCTCTGTAGCTGGAAGCAGGTGAAAGGCAACCCCATACATTGATGTCTCTTCCTCTCTGCCTCTCTCCCTTCCTCTCTGCCTCTCTCCCTTCCCCTCTCTCTAAAATTAATAAATGAAATCATTTTTAAAAAATGAGAAAATGTAATTCCTCAAAAGGCTGTCCTAAGGGTTAAATTATGTAACATTAATGTGGTGAATAATCCTTAGGTTTTCTGGTTACTGACCATGTTTTGAATACTCAAAGCAAAAATCCACCTTATTTTAGCTAGGATGTAGGCATGTGGCCCAGGCTACATTTACTCTCCCACCCAAGACTTTGATCCTAAAGAAGTAGCTTGAAGAAGGCCTATGTGATTTTAGTGGTGATGCTGATTACAGACATGGAGTTTTATAGGCTGAATGGTAGCAAAGTTAAATCCTGATGTAGCCGAGACAGCTATGGTGATCGCCCTATTCACTGGAGCCAGTTCCTCAGCAAGGTTTTAGATATTATTCCTAGAAACTGTCTCAAGTCTGGTTCTCCAAAATGATAACTATTCAATATCTTTTAAATAAAATTCCTATTTCTGCATCATCAGCCTTAGTTGGCCTCTGTTGCTTGCAACCATGACTCCTGACTTATACAACAAAGTAAAGCATTTATAATGCTGCTTACCATAAAGAAAGTGATTATATAAATTCTCTTCTCCGTGATGTTGCTCCAAGGCCAATGAGTCATTCTGCAATGTTCCTGGCTTACCTGCAGTGGATGTACTGTATATCACTGTGGAATGGTGATTATTTGCACTCAGGCTTATCCTTCCCTGAACTGAGCATCTTTAAGGTCAAGAACTCTGTTTTATTCATTTTACATTTTCAGGGCCTAGGAGACATGAGGGCTCAATAAATTTTGTAACTGAGTGAACTGCTCAACCAACTGTGACTCTACCTAACTGTATTTCATCCAGCCCACAGTTTATTATGTTTTGTAATAAAGTATGAAAAGCTTTATTAATCACTGAGCTGATATAAGATTGGTAGAAAGAACCATAGCATTTCCACTAACTCACCAACATATTTAAAAAGTGAAACAAGATCTGTTTGGCAAGAGAGACTTTAAACATACATATATGGGACAGGGACAAAAAAAAAACAGAACTTATTTATCAAAAATTGTATATTCTTATATGTTTAAACTTCACTCACTTTCAAAGTACTTTCCATTTGATGCAATATGACTATTGAGACTTTTTTCCACTGCTTAAAACAGTTTTAGAACCTGTCAATTTTGATACCCTTTAGTGCTTCTGCCATTTTTTGTTTCACCTCTTCCACATAGGCAAAACGTTTTCCTTTGAAGAATTTTTCATCTGGGGAAACAGATGAAACAAAAAGTTGCTTGGAATGAGATTAGGTATACAGGGAGGGTGGGGTATAGTAGTAATCCTGTTTTTAGTAAAAAAAAAAAATTGCTGAACACTAAATGTGTTCATGGTGTAGGCAAGTACACTCATATATCACCCACCATGAAATGGGTGCATGTGTTGAAAGGGTCTTCAACAATTTTCGCCGAAGCCAGCTCACAACAACACCAGCTGGTCCACTAATACAGGTGGGTTCCTAGAATACTCACCTAGCAGAGGAAACCTGTAATACAAGGGGCCTGTCTTCCAGCAGATAATTCTCTTTTGGGATGGGATGAGTTTCCCCCTACCCCCTGTACACACACACTTTTTTCTCAACATTAAAACAATACACCTTTCTTATTAAAAGCTTGAGAAATTCAAAACAGTATAAAAGTGAAGCTAAAATTATGCATATTCTTACTGCCGAGATATAACTTTTTTCATTTTTTACAAAATCATTCATATTTATTCATTATTTCTTTGTCCGTCCTTTTAAACTAGATGTAGTTCATATAGCTGATGTCATAAAATTATGTACATTTACAACTTTACGTTCTATATTTTGTTTAAAAATTATCATAAAGATTTTCTCATGGCCCTGGCTGGTAGTACAGTGGATAAACCATACATTGATGTTTCTCTCCCTCTCTGCCTCTCTCCCTTCCCCTCTCTCTGGAAATAATAAATAAAATCCTTTAAAAAAAAAAAAAAAAAAAAGACTTTCTCATGCTTCCAAATATGCTTTGCAAATAACATATGCCATTGTATAGATCACAGTGACCAGTTTAACGAAGTGATTTTTCAAACTGTACTCTCAGGCACAGTTTGCCTCTGCAAAATTCACTGCTAAGTGCCAAAAACAGTTGGGGTAAGTGAACACAGTCCAGATTCTGCCATCCCCAGAACAGATCTACTATTATATCTTAATTATTGAAGTTCTAAGTAAGATTTTGTTTGATTAAAAATACTTCCATTTAATTTTCTCAAAACTTTGAAAAATCACTAATTTAGCATTATTATTTGAAATTGAGGCTTTATGGGAAGTACAGTATTTACTCTTTTGTGTCTGGCTTCTGGTACTCAACATATTTTTGAGATTTATACATGTCATTGCATGTGTCCATCACTCATGTTTTTATTGCTGAGTAAGATCACATTGTGCAAACGTACCAAAATTTATCCATATACCTGTTTGATGATATTAGATTTGTTTTAGTTTGAGTTATTATGAATAGAGCCATTATGAAAGTTTTTGTACAAGTCTGTTACTACATGCTTTTATTTCTACTGGATATTTAAATACCTAAAATGGAAATGGTGAGTCACATGTTAAGCATATGACTTTATGAGTAACTACCAAACTTTTTCCCTAACTTGTATTATTTTATATTCCCACCATCAAAGTATGAAAGTTCCAGTTATTCTACATTTTTATTCACATTTGTTATTGTTAGCATTTAAAGTTTCATATATTCTAACATGTGTAGTTGCATCAGATCATACTTTTAATTCACATTTTCTAATAATATTGTTTAATTCTTTTTCCTGTGCTTAATAACCAGTTGCATATGTTCTTTTTTTTTTTATTTTAAAGATTTTATTTCATTATTTCTAGAAAGAGGGGAAGGGAGAGAGGCAGAGAGGGAGAGAGACATCAATGGATGGTTGCCTTTCACCTGACGCCACAGATCTGACTGGAGACCTGGTTTGCAACCTTGTTATGTGCCCTGGCTGGGTAATCATACCTGCGACCTTTGGGTTCGAAGGCCATCGCCTTACCCACTGTGCTACCAGCCAGGGCCTGCATATATTCTTATATGAAGTATCTGTTCAAAATTTTATACAAAAATTTTCTCTATTTTATTGATTTTTCCTTAACTTTGATAAGCTATAAAGCTTCTTTATACATTCTGTATAAGTTTTATACCATATATATTGCAAATATTTCTCTCAATCTGTGGCTTGCCTTTTTAGTTTTTTAAATGTCTTTCAATTAACAAAAGGTTTTTATTTCTATAAATTCCAATTTTTCATTTTTCCTTTAATGATGTATGTGTGTGTGTGTGTGTGTGTGTGTGTGTGTGTATTCCTTTCTAATAAACTGACATTTATCCAAAGATTGTAAATACTTCCTGTCATTTTGGGGGAAAGTTTTGTAGTTTTAGTTGTTATATTTAGCACTGCGATTAATTTTGAGTTAATTTATCTGAACTGCCTGAGATAAAAATCAACTTTTTAAATGAAGATAAATATTTGTTCTGGCAATAATTTTCATAAGGCTATTCTGCTTTCTCCTGTGGAATTCCCATGGCACTTTTATAGAAAATTAACTGACCATATATATGTTAGTATATATTTCTGAACATCACTTATCTGTTCCATTAACCTTTAGGTCTATACTTGGACAAAACCAGATTGTTTTGATTACTGTGGCTTGAGTAAATTTGAACTCCTCCAACTTTGCTCTTTTTTTAAATTGTTTTAACTACCCTAGGTCCTTTGCATTTCCATATAAACTTGAAATCATTTCATCAATTTCTATCACACACAAGAAAAAGTCAGCTACAATTTTTATTAGGATTGAATTGTAAGTATAGGTTGATTTGGGGGTAATTTATATTTTTAAAATATTGAGCCTTTTAACCTATGAACATGATATCTGTCTATTCTGGCTTCATAAAAATGAGTTATGAACTATATCTGCCTAGTTTCTATCTGAGAGAATTCACATAGAATTGGTATTTTTTCATTCCTTAACTATTTGGTAGAATTGACCAGGGAGAGCCATACAGCTGGACAGTTTTTGTGGGAAGATTTTTTAAGTAGATATAAAAACTATTAAAGTTTTTAACTTCTTTATGAGTTTATTTTGGTCATTTGTTTCAGGAATTGTCCTTTTTACTTAAGTTGTAAAATTTATTGTCATAACTTCATTGATAATATTTTCTTATGTTGATTATAGAATCTATAATGATAGCTTCTTTTTGTTTCTTATATTGATCAGTTGTGACTTTTCTCTTTTTTTTCCATACTAGCTACAGACTTATCAAGTTTATTAATTTTATCTATTGTCTATCTCTTATCTCTATATTCCTTTTTCTAAAGTCTATTTTGATATTAATATAGCACTCTTGATTTCTTTTTATTACTATTTGCATGGTATATCTTTTCTCAATCCTTTTACATTTATGCTATCCTTCTCTTTATATTTAAAATATGCTTCTTATAGACAGTATAAAGTTGGCTCTTCCTTTTTATACATTCTGACATTCTCTGTCCTTTCATTGGAGTATACTTATGAAATCCAGTATAGATCTAATTTGCTCCAAAGAGAGCAGAATAGGGTGTATGCATGAAGTTAAGAATTTGACTTAATAATATTTACCCAAAATAATGCATACTTTGTAAATTGCCACATTGTATAAAAGTATTTACATAATTAAATTTCAAAAAATAGAGTCTGATAAAATGTAGGTATTACCAAGAACCATCACAAATTATACATTTCATAAAATCACCAACCAGTTTTTCCTACCTATACATTATGCATGTTTTTCTTCAATAATTACAATGGCATTATTTTAAAATCACTAATCACATTGAAAATAACTATTATATGACATCTTCTGGTATTAAAATACTTGGTTAAATGATCTATGTGGCCAACAAACTTTGCCAGTATCATTTATGGAATAAACAATTTTTCACATTAATATTCCATGATTTCTTATTTATACATTTAAGTTTATTTCTAAATTTTTCATAGCACTCCAGTGCTATGAAACTCCAGTGATCTTTGTGTTCAATTTTTTCCTGCTACCACACTATTCAATTATTATAGTTTTGTAAAATCTTTTGATATTAAAACAAAGGGGCCTCATTAGGTTTGTTTGTTGTTTTTTGTTGTTGTTGTTGTTTTGTCTTTGGATATTTTCATTTCACTGCTCCTTCAGAAGAAGTTTAAACTCTTTTTCTTCCTGCATAGAAAAAAAAATCATTGAGCTTTCATCAAAATACATTAAAATACTAAATATAAAAATAATAAAACAAATACTAAATATAAAAATAATAAAACAAAATGCTAAATACATTGTAAGAATTGATATCTTTTAAATGGTAAGAGTTCACGTCCAATAGCAAGGCATGTTTTTCAAGTATTCAAGTCATGTTTTATATCACTTACCAATATTTTATTATTTTTCTCCTCTAAATTCTAAATCATTTGTTACAAGCTTGCACATATCCAGGTTATGCTTTGTTAGTACTGGGAAAGGCATTATTTCTGTTATAGTTTCCAGTTGTTCATATAGAATCTATAGAAAAGCTATTGATTTATATAGATTTATTTTATATCATAAATAGCATAAATCTTATTTATTGACAAACTTCTTTATGAATGTAATATTATTCACTCAATACTTACTAAACATTGCTCTGTGCCAGACACTATGAATTCTCACTCACATTACTATATTCTTATCCATCACTACATTTTTTTCTACATATTTGTAACCCATGTGTTTTTTAAAATAAGCTCTAGAATTTTCTACAAGGTCAAGTTCCAATCTCTTATAACTGCTAGGCCAGACCCTTTGTGGGCTTATTCCAGGTCACTTTCTTCCATACATCCTCTGTCTCACCTACTCAGACAAGCATTGTGATTCTTTCATGACTTGATCATGCATCTCTGCATGTTTGTGATGCTCTTTCTTATTTCATAAGAGAGGAATTTCTACTCATTATTTAAAGAACAACTGAAATGCCACTTGCCTGAGCACATGCTCTGACACAATTAATTCCTCCTATTTGTATTACCATAGCAATACATGTGTACCTCTATTGTAACACAGGTCACATCATATTTTTTTCATGTCTCTGTCTCCTTTCAAGAGGCTGTGACTTCCTTCTTATTCATCTTTGTATCCTCAACAGTCAACATATTTTTACAGACTAAATAAATGGGATAATTAAGCAATTTATTATTTCTGCAATTTAAATATGAATTAGCGATTTATAGATTGTGGAACCTACCATTCTTTCTTAATTAGCATTGCATCATTCTCCTATTAACATTCATTCAAGACTACTGACATTCTACATGACTTCTAAAAGATTATTATTAATAGTTCTAAGACCACAGCTAGAGTACTTTCACTGGTCTTTAAAGTAATGTGTCCGGAGCTAGAATTAAACTATTTTAGATAAGAGCACTACGTGGCTCCAGTCCCCTCCTCTTCCCATATTTGGCTTACGTTTCTTATCTACAATGTCAAAGTTTCCCTTTTTAACTAGGAAGACCATCTTACTTCCAGTGAAATTGAAGGAAACTGAGAATTCAAATATATTAATTGAAGTATTTGTTCAGTCTATACTTATTCAAGTGTAACTGAAGAGAATTATAGCCTGGTCAAGGCTATAGATACAAACACAAAAGTAACAGCAGAGTGTAAAAATAGCTAAACCAAAGATATAAACCAATTATTCACTCAATACTTACTAAACATTCCTCTGTGCCAGACACTATGAATTCTCACCCACATTATTATATTCTTATCCATCACTATATATTTTTTCTACATATTTGGGAGCACAAAGGAGGGACAGGTTTCCAGCAGGAAAAATAAAATGGGTTTCTTAGAGGAGTCAGATTAGGCTTAGATTTGTAGGATGGGGAAAGATGGGAAGAAGAGTACTTCATGCAAAAGTGTAGCCTTTCTGAACTGCAAATTTAAATTATAAAAGAAATTCTGGATGGATGTAATACAACAACAATAAAATTAAATTTAAAAAAAGAAATTCTATTAACAAGGCTTTGCATTGATTAATTAAATGGTAATCAAATGACATCTTGGGAAAATCAGATGTTCCACCAATATTTTCTGCATTAGTAAAGAACACCTCTATTACCACAGGCAGTCAGCTGGAGCAATGGCAGCTGGCAGAAGGGTGAACATGGGACTGGCCATGTGGCAAGGGCATGTCTCAGAAAGTGGGGACCACAAAAAGACCACACAGAGGATGCAGGTGCACTAATATTCAGAGGTGCTCTGGGGACTCCACCAGCTCCCCAGGATGTGTGGTGCCATGTCCAGTACCAGGAGGCAGACTGAGAGCTTTGGGGCATCTCCAAGCTTCCTAATGGCGAGTCCTGCAGCAACCTTTCCCCATATGGTAGACAGGAAGTACAGGGGCATTTCCCCCATTAGCCTAGATGGTGTGAGGAATGGTTATTACACTGAGTACCCAAAAGCTAGAAAGATGGATGGATAGGGTGCCAGCATGAGCAAGATATTTGGGTAGGAATAAAAAGCCCTCTCCTCCCTATCCCTATAAGAGCCACAGGCTTGGGAAGAAAGGGGGATGGTTTTTAAGATGAAATCTGCCATTCTCCCAGATCACAGCACCTGAATAAACTTCTTTTGTGCTAGCACGTGTCTCATGATGGCCTTCATTACAGCCAAACCTGCATTTTGGTTTCATAATCACCCAGAAGCCCATCTTAAAATTTATTCTTGACATTCCCTTTTCCTTTATCCCTAATCTGCAGTTGATCATGAAGACTAACTAGTCCATTCTACCTCCTGAATATCTCTCAAATCTGCGCATTTTTAATGTTGCCCTTTGCCATCTATTTCTCCTAAACTGCTGACATAGCTGTCTAACCAACTTCCCCACAGCCACTCCTGTGGACTCCAAATCATTTCCCACACTGTAACGAGAATTGTTTTTCAGAAAAAGCAAATCATGTCTTCCCTTGGTTTAAAACCTTTCATTGACCTCCTATCACCCTTAGAAGTAATCCCTGTTCTATGGTTTACAAGGCTCTCTACACTGGCCCTCACCCATCTTCAATAGGCCATGCACAGTGGCCCACTCTTCTTTTTTTTTTTTTTTTTTTAATATTCCTCTGTTCTGTTGATGGATTTTTGTAAGTGAACATAATTATTTATGTATGCTAATTATTTGGGAGTTAGTAATAATGGAAAATCCTATGATTTAGACTCAAACCCTCTGTTCATGTCAAAGTTATGTTATTTAAAATGTGTGTTACCTAATCTTTTTGTAGTTCATAAGTGTGATGATTAGGTATTCACACTCTGTGTGAGATGTGCCTCCCTCAGACCTTGTTACAACATTGACACTGATATGGAAAAAGTGTGTGAACTTAGACAAGTTACTCAGACTTTATAATCTCCTGTTTCTCAGCTGTTAAATAGGGGTAATAATCATCCTTGTAAAGATGTATGTAAAGAAGAAATCTGTGAACTATACACATGCAAATGTTAGTTAGTAATAATATAAGAAACATGTACCATGAAGTAAATAAATATAACACTGCTTTGGACACTAAATAGTCAGTATGAGCTGATACCTGGAAACAGCCCAACAGCACATACAGAGAAAAACATTTTAATGAATTATGTTTAATATACAGTTTAAAATGAATAAGACAGCCCAAGGCAATGGAAAAACTGAATGAAATTACTGAAGATTTAAAGAATGAACAGCAAGAAAGGCTGATCATTTACTTCTAAAGAACCTGGTATTTTAGTTTCTTTCTTGATGTTTTCTATTTTAGGACTTATTTGCAATATAACACATTACTGATATCTTGTAAATATTTGAAAATATTTTAATGCTATTATCAATGTTTTCAGCATGTTAGTATATTCCTTTAAATAAGCTTTTTCAAAAGTTGTGCTACAGTCCTATGAGTTAATAATATTCATGAACCTGTCTTTCTCTGAAAAACTATATTCCCAATTTAATAGTAAACTTCAGTGAGGAAAAATAGGATTTTTAATGGAAATTAATTTTTTATGGCTTAAAAAGAAAACAAATGCATTTACTTCATTAAACAAGAGATAAGTGTACTTGAAAAACCTTTTCTTTTTGTCTATGTGACATGAATACCAAACCGGTTGAATTGATGAAGCAGCATTTAGTTCACTGTGTTGTTTTTCCTCTTTTATATTCTTTCTGCTTTTAATTCACATGACAGAGGAAAGCTGAACTTGACCACTTTTCATACACATTCCCCTTTCACAGAAGGCTTTTTCAGGCACAGTGAAGGAGCTTCTCTACTACCATCTGGTGCAATTATGATGGGATTCATAGGTTCAATCAGGTAAGTTGATGTACCTTTAGTGCAGTGTGGGATGATAGGAAATGGAGGGGGAGCAAAAAGCTAAGACTTTTTTAAAAAGTATTTGTATTGGTTATACTGTTATAGTTATCCCAATTTCTTTTCCCTTTGCTCTCCTCTGCCCAGCACCCCCTGTCCCTCCAACAATTCCACCCCCTTTAGCTCATGTCCATAAGTCATGCATACAAGTTTCCTGACTTCACCCTTTCCTACATTATTAAACTTGCCCCTGTCTATCCTGTAGCCACCAATTATGCTTCCTAATCCCTGCCCCATTACCCCTCCCAGCTAATTACCCTCCAAATGATCCCCATACCTATGATTCTGATCCTATTCTGGTCGTTTGCTTAGTTTGCTTTTGTTTTTATTGCTTTAGGTTCTGTTGTTGATAGTTGTGAGTTTATTGTCATTTTAATGTTCATAGTTTTGATCTTTTTCTTGAATAAATCCCTTTAGCATTTCATATAATAATAGCTTGGTGATGATGAACTCCTTTAGCTTTAGTTTGTCTGGGAAGCACTTTATCTGCCATTCCATTCTAAATGATAGCTTTGCTGGATAGAATAATCTTGGTTGTAGGTCCTTACTTTTCATCACTTTGAATACTTCTTGCCAGGCCCTTCTTGCCTACAAAGTTTCATGTAGAAATCAGCTGATAGTCTTATAGGAACCCCCTTTGTAGGTAACTCTCTTCTTTAGTCTTTCTGCTTTTAAGATTCTCTCTTTATCTTTAATCTTTGGAATAATAATTATAATGTGTCTTGGTACAGTCCTTTTTGGGTCTGGTTTGTTTGGGACTCTCTGTGCTTCCTGGACTTGTATGTCTCTTTCTTTCACCAAATTTGGGAAGCTCCCCTTCATTATTTTTTCACATAAGTTTTCAATTTCTTGCTCTTCCTTTTCTCCTTCTGGCACCCCTATGATTTACATGTTGGCACATTTAAAGTTGTCCCAGAGGGTCCTAACCCTATTTCTTTCCATTCTTGTTTCCTTATTCTGTGCTGATTGTTTACTTCTTCCTTATGTTCAAAATCATTGATGTGAAACATGGTTTCCTTCCCTTCACCTTTGCTTTTGTGTGGATATTTTTTTTGTTTTACTTAGCATAGCCTTTCCTTCTATCCTTTTGTATTTGCCATACTGAAGCAGGTCTGTCAAGTCTGTGAGCATCTTTATCACCAGCATTTTGAACTCTGCACCTGTTAAGTTGGCTATCTCTTCATCACTTAGTTCTCCCACTGGAACCTTGATCTATTCCCTCTTTTTGGGCCATACTTCTCTGTCTCCTCAAC
The DNA here is from genome assembly GCA_004026585.1 of Noctilio leporinus. Lineage (NCBI taxonomy): Eukaryota > Metazoa > Chordata > Mammalia > Chiroptera > Noctilionidae > Noctilio > Noctilio leporinus. The sequence goes on along the minus strand of PVIW01007795.1, from coordinate 55,072 downwards.
ATCACAGGCTCTGTGTCTTATATGGAGTTACCTCACCTGTTATGTTGTAAGGAGCAGAGCCTTATGTTTTCATCAATGCAGGACAACCTGTTTCCCCATGTTGTGGAACTGTATGTGGGGGTGGGATCTGAGCTGTAACAATGCTGCTTGCTCAGCACTTGCCCTTTTTCTAGGCACTTCTACTTCCTATATGTGGCTGGCACCTCTCTAGCTGTTGCCCTGGTTGTAGTCCCCAGAGTGGTGTGTTTGTGGACGTTCTAGGACCAGGGGACCTCTAAATAAATCGACTCTGCTGAGAGACCAGCAGTTTCTTCCTCTGCCTCACCCCCACTGGTTTTCATGGTCAGAAGCAATGTGGCTTTATTTTCCCCCTTGCACTGGAACCATGATCCACAGGGTCTAGTCTGGGGCTGGGAGCACTCCCCAGGTGTCCCTCCCAACTTTTTAAAATGTGAGACTGCGATTTCTGCCAGCCAGCTACAGCTGCTGTCCTGCTGCTGCACCAACAAACCACATCCTCTCTGTGCCAGCTCCACCTCTCCTACCTGTCTGGATGAGTATTTCTTCTTTATATCTTTGTTTGCTGTGCTCCCACACAGCTGGATTTTCTGGAACTTCTGGTTGTCTCCAGTTTTGAGGTGATTATATTCCTTCCTAGTTGTCAAGCTAAGACTTTTTGGAACAGTTTTTTTAATGTGTTACATCAATTAGCAGTTAGAGGTGCTGAGTCATAGACATATTACAGGCTTATGAGTTAGATAATTCAGGAACAGTCGCAGGAAAGCAGACATGAGACAGGAAAACAACTAGATTCTTTAAGCTTGTGAAAGAAGATTGTCATGATGTTCACGTGAAGAGCTCAGCTGAAAGCAAAGGGGAATAGATTTGAACTGTAGTTATGCCCTTGCTGATTGAGTCCATTTCTCTGAAGACAGTATATCTTTTTAAGGACCTCTCCACTCAGCAACATTACGACATCTGCCAACAAGAAAAGCCTGCCTCTCTCTTCTTCCAGTGCTCAAGATACTGTAAAAGCCTATCCGTAGACAAGGCTCATGCACCCCATTCTTTGCTAGAAGTTAGCAACTCAGTGATCTTTACTATAAATATTTTACTGTGTTGTACATCTGAAAATAATACATTGCATGCAGACTATAATTGAAAAATAATTTTCAATGTTTTAAAAAGTTACCTATCACCACCATCATCAGGGTCTTTTGTCTTTTTATAGGAGACACTTGAATACTCTATAAAGACCCAATGGGATTGCAGGTTGCTTTCTCTTCTCTCTTGTGCTTCCACAACTGATCCACCTCTCATCCAACACTACATACCACACATATGCATGCACATACACATACATATGTGTAAATCCATATAATCTCTAAACATTGTGGATTATAGCTTCTAAAAGTTTCTCAAATCCATCCATGTATCTGTTACAGCTGATACCACACTAATAAAATCATCATTTGCCTGACTAACATCCGTCCTCCTCTAATATTCATCTGGCATCTAGAATAATCTTCTTTTTAATTCAATGTTATAGTCCTACTTGATAGTCTTAAATTGCTTTCCCTTGATTTTAAAATAAATTCCAGACATTTTAATGTGACTTTAAAGTCCCTGCATGCCCAGCTTCCCAAACTGATCTCTTGCCAGTCTCTTCCTTCTAGTCCTATATCAGTAACACCAATCTTCTCTCATTTTCTCCAAAAGAGAAACTTCTTGTCACCCCAGGGCCTTTGAACATTATGCTGCCTGTGCTTATTCTTTTATTCTCCTGGCACCATTTTCTTCCTTATTGTTGTACTTATTACAAATCATTTGTATGATTCACTATTTATTATCTATCTTTAGGCCCAAATTTTAAGTTCTACAATGTCAGGTACCATGTCTATCTTATTTCTATACCCAGGCCAAAATAGGCAAATAAAAAATTGTTGAATAAAATAATGCATTAATTTTTGCCTCCTATGATTTTCAGTTGTCTTAACATTTGCTCCCTAATTGACCATAAGCTCCTCAAAGACCATCATCAAATTTTTAATGAGACCTTACATTGGAGATAGTTGCAGAACTGATTCAGACATGCTCTTAAACCTAGTAGAGATAGAAGATGAAAGCATGCATCATACAATATTTGAAATGCTATAATGTGCAAAATGAACAAAATTCTTTGGAAACAAGGAGGAAAAAGGCTTAGGTCAGTTTGGTTGAACCTAATTGGACATGTCAGAGTAAATAAAATTGAAGTTGAAGTTTTGTAGGACAAGTAAGAGTTCACAAATAACAAATGGGAGGGTGAGCAAGAGAGCAAAGTCAGGAAAGTGAGAAAGATGCAATGACTTTAAGGAAAAGAGGGGTCGTTACCTACTTCTTCATGAGAAACTCTGTCATGGTTATTAAATGCATATAGTAAACATTAACACCTGTAATTTGACTTTTGAAGAACAATGAGAATTGTGGAAATAACAGTGTGTATGGTATCTTGCTTGGTAAAGTCAAAATAAGCCCTTAAATAAATGAGCTCTCTTCCATTTTCAATATTCAACAATCTTGGAACAATTATATTTGACACTACTTCGGGAAAACACCAATGAGAATGTCTTTTCTGGGATTCCCCACATTTGGTCAAACCAGCTTGCATTTGAAAACTCTCTGAAAAAGGGTTCTGAGTTCCAAATGAAGGTTTACTCACAAATTAAACTTAAGTTTTGCCATAAGGAACACTATTCTCTAGAAATATCTTCAATTCGAGACTACAGAATTTCCTGTGTTTCTGGCCTAAGATAATGATAGAGTGACATTCTTTTAGGTCAGTACTGGCACTTATAAATAAATCTTCAATCACTCTCCTTTGAAATTCAAAACATGTACCTTTTCAACACCTTCTATTGATCCTTGGCATGCTTTCACCCAAGAATAATAAATATCAGATTTCTCTGCTTTTATGTTTTTTCCTGAATCTAAAAATAAAATAGAGACACAACCAATTATCACTTCAGAAAAACCTGTCTCACCCTAAATATCTTTGTTGTTTAGCATTAATTTTTAGGAAGCCAATCCCTCATCATTTCCTCAATTTTGGGAGGCTTGAATATGTTAACAGAGGGTGTCAAGTTATTTATATTTCAAAAAGAAGATAAATTTTTAGTACTAGTTGTAAGAGAGGTGCAAATTAAAACCACAGTGAGATACTACTTCACACCTGTCAGAATGGCCATCATTAACAAATCAACAAACAAGTGCCCCAAGCGTGTGGAGAAAAGGGAACACTAATGCATTGTTGGTAGAAATGCAGACTGATTCAGCCATGATGGAAAACAGTATGGAATTTCCTCAAAAAACTAAAAATGGAACTGTCTTTTGACCCACTACTAGGATTATACCCAAAGAACTCTGAAACACCAATTCAGAAGAACATATGCACCCTTTGTTTATAGCAGCACTATTTACAATAGCCAAGTGCTGGAAACAGCCATCAGTGGATGAATGGATCAAAAAACTTTGGTACATTTACACAATGGAATACTATGCAGCAGAAAGAAGGAAGGAACTCCTACCTTTAGCGACAACGTGGATGAAACTAGAGAGTATTATGCTTAGTGAAATAAGCCAGTCAGTGAAAGACAAATACCATATGATCTCACCTAACACAGGACACTAATGAACAAAACAAACAAACAAGCAAAATAGAACCAGAGGCATAGAAACAAGGAACAGATTGACAGTGTACAGAGAGGAAGAGAGATGGGGATAAAGAAGCAAAGAAGGGGAACAGTTTAGTCAAGGAAGTAGTATAAATGACCCATGGACAGGACAACATGTGGGGATTGACTGTGGGAGAGATGGGGAGGGTGGGGCAAGGGAGAGCAATGGGGGGGGGTGGGATTAGATAAATGTATAACAACAACAATAAATTAATTTTTAAAACAAGGAAAAAGTACCACTTGTGAACTTTCAATTGTCTAAATAAGATACAAGGAATATTATTGAATTGCTGCTTGTGAAAAAAATGAAAGGGAATAAAATGTGTTTATATGAAGGTTCTCTGCAAAAACAGGTGAGAATCAGAAGTAGGTAAGGGTAGAAGTTTGATACTTTGCTTATGTAATGATTTGAAGTAGACAGTAAGTAATTGAAAATCTCAACTAGACGGGCATCTTAGGGGAAATGCCTTCTATTGTTTCATATTAAGACACCATTTTCTTCCATGGTTTGCTTTGTCCTTCAAAATTTCCCGCAAATAGAACTACTTTATTATAAGTTATGTTAATGTTTTATTTATGTCTATGTTCAAGACTCACATTTCTGTGCTTAAGAACCTTTGGAAGCCCTGGCTGATGTCTCAGTGGATAGATGCCAACCTGCAAACCCTAAAGTCACTGATTCAATTCCCAGTCAGGGCACACAATCAGGTTGTAAGCCAGGTCTCCAGCCAGGTTCTTAGCTGGAGGCAGGTGAAAGGCAACCATACATTGATGTTTCTTTCCCTTTCTTCCTCTCTCCCTGCACATCTACTTAAAAATAATGAATAAAGTCTTTTTAAAAGAACCTTTGGGTAGGAGTCATCTTTCCAGCTCTGAGATTGAAGCATACTGCCTTTCAATAGAAGTGTATCTTATTTCATCATTGTATAGATCTCAAAGAAGAATTGGGGAAGGCTGGAGTCCTCCAGAACTGAGGGAACAGTTTAGCACAAAGATTAGGTTGATTGTCATAGTCAGGGGTTCTAGGCCCTGCTCCACCCCAGCTGGCTGTAGGGCTTAGAATAACCCCCTTGAGAAATGGAGGCTGGACCTGGAAGGAGAGGATGGTTCCAAGGCTCCTTCTCCCCTCAAGCTACCAGGCAGTGTTTTAGGCTAGAGAGAGATTTATCCTGTAGCTGAAAGCCATGGGTAAAGTACAGAGATACTTTAATGATTTAAGAAACTATTCAGTTGCCATAAAAAAAAAAAAAAAAAGCAAGTTTGTTTCTTCCAAACCTCCAGATTATTATGGAGACTTTTCTGCTGAGTCTTGTTTTTAAAAAGCATTATGCATATCCAGACTGACATAGCCATAAGAAATTGTAGAAATTTTAATATATTTTGCTGTAAATAAGACTAAAATCTCCATATTTAAAACTGTCAGATGACTTTCAAATGGGGAACATTAAATCACTATAAAAAATGTTCAATATTTTCTCATCTATATACAATTGTTTCTCAGCGGAGGAAGCTGCAATCTAGTTTCTTAAGCTAAATAGCTATTTTCCACTTTGTCCCCAAGCTTGCTACCAAATTTGTCCAAAATGCAAGAGAATAAAATTAAACAATGTCTTGTTTGTGTGTCTGTTTCCACACCTCTGGTCCTATTTTGTTTGTTTGTGTGCATATGAGTGTGTGTGTGTGTGTGTGTGTGTGTGCGCGAGAGAGAGAGAGAGAGAGAGAAAGAGAGAGAGAGAGAGAGAGAGCAGAAAGTTAAGAAAATATGCTGAAAGGCACATTTTCAAAATAAAAATTTTCCCCAAAATTATATGACTTTTCTTTAAATGACACATATAAAGGTGATATTTGAAATGCGGAGCCCAGAACAAATAATCTTTTGTTCAAAGACTTTCCAGTTGCATTGCATTTTTAGTGTACTTGTAACGTAATGGTTAGAAATCCAAGTGTCTGGACTGATTTTTTTTTTTCATCCAACAACATGAGAAAAGGTGAGAAACACATAATACTGCTTTAGTATACTTCTACCAAACATATATGTGTCAAGTGGGAGATAATGGTGAAATCAGAGCCTTTCTTATTTCTGTTCAGAATACAATGTTATGTGAAAAAGATGCAGGACTTGGAGGAGGGATTATAGCATTTCTTAAAGAACTGTAGAGACAATTTGTAAAACAAACCAGTTGCTATTTAGTCCCCTATATATTTTTTATTTTCTCCAACCAATTTAAACACTGTTCTTAGCACCTATTAAGTCTAAATGTTTTTATTTTTATTTCATTGTTGTTCTATTACATTTATTCCATTTTCCCCCACTGCTCTCCTCATCCCCCCCTCCCAGTTAATCTCATATGTTGTCCATGTCCATGGGTCATCCATGCTAGTTCCTTGACTAAACTATTCCCCTTTTTTGCCTTTTTTCCCCCTCCTCCTTTCTCCCTCCCCTCTGCCCACTGAAGTTCTGTTCCTTGTTTCCACACCTCTGGTTCTATTTTGTTTGTTTGTTTGTTTGTTTTGTTCATTAGTCTCCTGTATTGGGTGAGATCATATGGTATTTGTCTTTCTTTTTTTTTTTTTTTAAGGATTTTATTTATTATTTCCAGAAAGAGGGGAAGATAGAGGCTGAGAGGGAGAGAAACATCAATATATGGTTGCCTTTGACCTGCCTCCTGCTGCGGACCTGGCTGGACACCTGGCTTGCAACCTAATTATGTGCCCTAGCTGGGAATCAAACCAGTGACCTTTGAGTTCGCAGGCCAATGCCTATCCTTTGAGCCACCATCCAGGGTGGTATCTGTCTTTCTCTAACTGGCTTATTTCACTAAGCATAATTCTCTCTAGTTGTATCCATGTTGTCACAAAAGGTAGGAGTTTCTTCTTTCTTTCTGCTGTGCAGTATTTCATTGTGTAAATGTACCACAGTCTTTGATCCATTCATCCACCAATGGGCACTTAGGCTGTTTCCAGCACTTGACTATCGTGAATAGCGCTGCTATGAATATAGGGGTACATAGGTTCTTATGAATTGGTGTTCCAGGGTTCTTCAGGCATAATCTTACTAGTGGAATCACTGGGTCAAAAGACAGTTCCATTTTTTTTCCATTTTCTGAGGAAATTTCATACTGTTTTCCATAGTGGCCACACCAGTCTGCATTCCCACCAACAGTGCACCAGGGTTCCCTTTTCTCCACGCCAGCACTTGTTGTTTATTGATTTGCTAATGATGGCCATTCTGACAGGTGTAAAGTGGTATCTCATTGTGGTTTTAATTTGCATCTCTCTGATGGCTAGTGATGTTGAGCATTCTTTCATATGCCTATGTACCCTTTGTATGTCCTCCTCAGAGAAGTATCTGTTCAGGTCCTTTGCCCATTTTTAATTGGGCTGTCTATCTCCCTGGTGTTGAGTTGTGTAAGTTCTTTGTATATTTTGGAGACCAGACCCTTGTCTGAGGTATAATTAGCAAACGTTTTCCTATACAGTTAGTTCTCTAAATATTTCTTGTTTGAAGTCTTGCTTAAAGAAGTGAATAGCCATGGTTAATTAGTAGTAACTAGTTTATCTAGATTTAAATGTATACCAGGAAGGAAGGAAGGAAGGAAGGAAGGAAGGAAGGAAGGAAGGAAGGAAGGAAAGAAAGAAAGAAAGAAGAAAAAGAAGAAAAAAAAATATCTTCATTTAATTTGGGGAAAAATAAACCAGGGTAGCTTCTCTGTTCTTAGGTTCAGAAAAGAGACTAGCAATAAGGGAAATGAGTATTTATTGAATATCATGTTCTAGATAATCTGCTAGGTTTGGGGATTAAAAATTTTTAATATAGCTGTATCTGTTATCTTTCTGATGTAAGGGTACCTTAAAGAACTAGATATCAAAATGAATTAAAAATATTTCTATAAGTTAATATCAGAGCCTATAGAAGTCTTAACACCTAACATAGCTGAGTCCTCAAAGTCATGTACAGTTTCCTAGAGATATATGACCCCAAAGTAAATTCTATTTTTTAAGTTTTATTTTTAAATTACAGTTGGCATTTAATATTATTTTATATTATTTTCATCTACACAGCATGGTGGTTAGACAATTATATAACTTACAAAGTGATCTCTCTAATAACTCAATAACTTAAGTACCCACTTGGCATCATACACAGTTATTATAATATCAATTATTATATCTCCTATGCCATGTTTTTACATCCTTGTGATTATCTTGTGAGTACCATCTTAATCCCTTTACCCCTTCCATCTATCCTTCTAACCCCTGTGATTTCTGGCAATCACTATTTTGTTTCCTGCATCTATGAGTCTGTCTGTTTTGTTTACTCATTCATTTTGTGTTTTTTATAATTTCACATATATGTGAAACCATACCATCTCTGTCTTTATCTTCCTAATTTCACTAAGCATAATACCCTCTAGGTCCATCCATGTTATCACAAATAGTAAAATTTTATTCTTTTTATGGCCAAGTAATATTCCATTGTATACATGTACTATATCTCCTTTATCCATCCACTCCTCTATTGATGGGCATTTCAGTTACTTTCATATCTTGGCTAATGTAAATAATGCTATAATGAACATAGGGGTGTATATATCTTTTCCAGTTACTGTTTGGGGTTTCTTTAGATATATACCCAGAAGTGGAATTGCTGGGTCATAAGGCAATTCTATTTTTAATTATTTGAGGAACCTCTGTACTGCTTTCCACAGTGGCTGCACCAGTCTGCATTTTCACCAACATTACACGGGGGTTCCCTTTTCTTTACATCCTCACTAACAACTTGCCAGTTGTTGATTTATTGATGACAGAGAGTTATTTTAACAGGTATGTGGAGTGATAGCTCATTGAGGTTTTAATTTGCATTCTCTGGTGATTATAATGTTGAGCATTTTTTTATTATGTCTGTTGGTCATCTACATGCCCTCTTTGGAGAAGTGTCTGTTAAGGTCCTTTGCCCATTTTTTTTAAATTTAATTTTATGGTGGTTGTATTACATCCATCCCCTTTTTACTCCCCTCTGTCCCCTTCCCCACCCACCCACTCCCCCAAAAAGTCAATCCCACTGATTGTCCATGTCCATGGTTCTTTCATATTAGTTCCTTGACTAAACTGTTCCCCTTCTTTGCCTCCCCCTCCCTCCTACCCACTTCCCTCTGCCCACTGAAGGTCTATTCATTGTATTCATGTATCTGGTTCTGTTTTGCTTGTTTATTTGTTTTATTCATTAGTGTCCTGTAATGGGTAAGATCATATGGTATTTGTCTTTCACTGACTGGCTTATTCCATTAAGCATAATACTCTCTATCCATGTTGTTGAAAAGGTTAGGACTTCCTTCTTTCTCTTTGCTGTATAGTATTCTATTGTGTAAATGTACCAGAGTTTTTGATCTAATCATCCACTGATGGGCACATAGGCTGTTTCCAGCACTTGGCTATTGTAAATAGTGCTGCTATGAACATAGAGGTATATAGATTCTTATGAATTGGTGTTTCAGGGTTCTTTGGGTAAACTTCTAGTAGTGGAATTGCTGGATCAAAAGGTAGTTCCATCTTTAGTTTTTTTAGGAAAACTCCATACTGTTTTCCATAGTGACTACACCAGCCTACATTCCCACCAGCAGTGCACCAGGGTTCCCTTTTCCCCACATCCTTGCCAGCACTTGTTAGTTGTTGATTTGTTGATGATGGCCATTCTGACAGGTGTGAGGTGGTATCCGACTGTGGTTTTAATTTACATCTCTCTGATCACTAATGATGTTGAGCTTTCTTTTACATGCCTTTGGGCCCTTTGTATGTCTTCCTGAGTGAGGTGTCTGTTCAGGTCGTTTGCCCATTTTTAAATTGAGCTGTCTGTCTCCCTGGTGTTGAGTCTCATAAGTTCTTTATATATTTTGGATATCAAACCCTTGCTTGAGGTATCATTGTCAGATATGTTTTCCCATACAGTTGGTTCCCTTTGAATTTTGCTGGTATCTTATTTAGCTGAACAGAAACTTTTCAATTTCATATAGTTCTAGTTGTTCATTTGTTCTTTTATTTCCTTTGCCCTTGGTGAAGTATCAGTAAACATATTTCGGTGTAGGATATCAAAAATGTTACTGCCTATATTTTTCTCCAGGACCTTTATGGTGGCACTGCTTATGTTTAAATCTTTTATCCATCTTGCGTTTATTCTGGTGTATGATGTAAGTTGGTGGTCTAGTTTTATCTTTTTGAATGTTGCTGACCAGGTCTCCCAATACCACTTGTTGAAGAGACTCTTTTTACTCTATTTTATGGTCCTTCCCCCTTTGTTAAATATTAATTGACAATAGAGTCCTGGGCTTATTTCTGGGCTCTCAATTCTGTTCCATTGATCTATATGTGTATTCTTATGCCAGTACCAGATAGTTTTGATGACAATAGCCTTGTAATATAGTTTGATGTCAGGTATTGTGATTCCTCCTACCTTGTTCTTCTTTTCCAAAATTGCTGTGGCTATTTGTGGGTGTTTTTTACTCCATATAAATTTTTGAAGTATTTTTTCTACCTCTGTGAAGCATGTCATTGGTATTTTAATGGGATTGCACTGAATCTATAGATTGCTTTGGGTAGTATGGACATTTTAATGATGTTAATTCTTCCCATCCATGAACATGGTATATGCTTCCATTTATTTGTATCTTCCTTGATTTCTTTCTTCAGTGTTCTATAGTTTTCTGAGTATAGGTTTCTTACCTCCTTGGTTAAGTGTATTCCTAAGTACTTTATTTTACTTGTTGCTATAGTAAATGGGATTTGTTTCCTAGCTTCTATTTCTGATGTTTCAATATTGGTATACAAAAATGCTTTTGATTTATGAATATTGGCTTTATATCCAGCCAATTTGCTAAATTTGCTTATTAGGTTGAGTAAGTTTTTGGTGGAGTCTATTGGGTTTTGTATATACACTATTATATCATCTGCAAATAATGACAGTTTGACTTCCTCCTTTCCATTTTGCATCCCTTTAATTCCTTTTTCTTCTCTGATAGCCATGGTTAGAATTTCCAAAACAATGTTGAACAGAAGTGGAGAAAGTGGACAGCCTTGTCTCATTCCTGATCTTAGAGGGAAAGCTCTTAGTTTTTGCCCATTGCGTATGATGTTGGTTTCAGGTTTTTCATATATGGCCTTTATAATGTTGAGGTATGCTTCCTCTATTCCCATTTTGCTGAGTGATTTTATCATAAATGGTTGCTGTACTTTATCAAATGCTTTTTTAGCATCTACTGATATGATCATATGGTTTTTGTCTTTCAATTTGTCGATGTGGTGTATTACATTTATTGATTTGGGAATGATGTACCATCCTTGCATCCCTGGGATGAAACCCACTTGATCATGGTATATGATCTTTGTAATGCAGTGCTGAATCCAGTTGACCAATATTTTGTTGAGCATCTTATCATCTATGTTCATCAGAGATATTGGCCTATAGTTTTCTTTCTTAGTTGTGTCTTGACCTGGTTTGGGGGTTAGAATAATATTGGCCTCATATAAAGAGTTTGGGAGTCTTCCCTCTTGTTGAATCTTTTGGAATAGGTTGAGAAGGATAGGAGTTAGTTCTTCTTTAAATGTTTTGTAGAGTTCACCTGTATACATCTGGTCTGGGGCTATTGTGCTTTGGGAAATTTTTGATTACTTCTTCAATTTCTTTAGTTGTTCTATTCAGGCTTTCTGCTTCTTCTGGACTCAGTTTTGGTAGATTATGCATTTCCAGAAATTTGTCCATTTTACCTAGGTTGTCATATTTCTTGTCATATAGTTGTTTGTAGTAATTTCTTACAATCCTTTGTATTTCTGAAGTATCAATTGTGATTTCTCCTCTGTCATTTCTGATTCTGTTTATTTGGGTCCTCTCTCTCTTTTCCTTGATGAGTCTGGTTAAATGCTTGTTAATTTTGTTTATTTTTCCAAGAACCAGCTCTTGGACTTATTGATTCTTCAAATTGTAGATTTAGTCTCTAAGTTTTTTAGTTCTGCTCTGATCTTGATGATTTCCTTTCTTCTACTTGCTCTGGGCTTTGTTTGTTGTTGCTCCTCTAGTTTTTGCAGCTTTATGGTTGGGTTGTTTGCATATGCTTCTTCTAACCTTTTTAGGCATGTTTGTATTGTTATGAATTTCCCTCTGAGGACTGCCTTTGCTGTGTCCCATAGGTTTTGGGAGATTTTTGATTACTTCTTCAATTCATTGTCATTGACAAATTCATTGTCATTTGTTTCCAGAAACATTTTGATTTCATCTTTGATCTCATTGTGTGCCCATTCACTACTTAAAAGCATGTTATTCAGTCTCCATGAGTTAGAGTGTTTTGGGTTTCTTCCCTTGAGGTTGGTTTCGAGTTTCAAGCCATTGTGATCTGAGAAGATGCTTGGTATGATTTTAATTTTCCTGTATTTGTGGAGGCTTGTCTTGTGACCTACCATGTTGTCTATCTTTGAGAATGTTCCATGTGCATTTGAAAAGAATGTGTATTTTGCTTCTTTGGGGTGAAAGGTTCTGTATATATGTTAGACCCATTTTGTCTAGAGTGTTGTTCAATGCCATAATATCCTTGGTGCTTTTCTGTTTGGAAGATTTGTTCATTGTTAATATGGGGTATTTAAATCCCCTAATATTAGTGTGTTGCTGTCTATATCCTTCTTGAAGTCCTCCAAGATTTTTCTAATTTTTTCAGAGCTCCTATGTTGGGTGCATATATGTTTACAGAGTTATATCTTCTTGATGGATTGTTTCCTTAAGTATTATCAAATGTCCTTCTTTGTCTCTTTTTATGGTCTTCCTTATAAAATCTATTTTGTCTGAAATAAATATTGCTACTCCAGCCTTTTTTATATGTCTATTTGCTTGATATATATTTTTTCATCCCTTCACTTTCAATCTGTGTCCATCTTTTGTTCTGAGGTGGGTCTCTTGAAGACAGACTATATGTGGGTCATGTTTTCTTATCCATTCAGCTACCCTATGTCTTTTGTTTGGCACATTTAATCTGTTTACATTTAAGTTTATTATTGATTGATACTTATTTATTGCCATTTTCCCCCTTTGTACCTGTGTTCCTCTCTGTTTCTCTCTGTTTCTTCATTTTTTAGAGCAGACCCTTTAGCATTTCTTGCAATGCTCATTTGATAGAGATGTACTCTTTTAGTCTTCTTTAGTCTGGGAAACTCCTTATTTCTCCTTCCATTTCGAATGAGAGCCTTGCTAGATAGAGTATTCTTGGTTGCAGGCCTTTGTTTCCCATTACTTGGAATAGTTTTTGCCATTCTCTTCTGGCTGTATTGTTTCTGTTGAATAATCATTTGATAACTTTATCAGAGCCCACTTTTATCTTATTTGCAGTTTTTCTCTCAATGCTTTTAGGATTCTCTCTTTGTCTTTGAAATCTCCCATCTTAATTATAATGTGTCTTGGAGTGGGTCTGTTTTGATTCATTCTCATTGGGAACCTCTGTGCTTCCTGAACTTGAGTAATGTTTTCATTCATCATGTTAGGGTGGTATTCTTGTTTAACAGGTTTTCCATTCCTTGTTTCTCTTCTCTTTCTGGTATCCCTATGATACAGATATTGTGTTTCATGTTGTCCTGTAGCTCTCTTAAAACTTCTTCATTCTTGTTCAGCCTTTTTTTATTCTGTTTCACTGTTTTGGAATATTTTTCTATGTTGTCCTCCAGCTTACTGATCTGATCCTCTGCTTCCTCTAGCCTGCTGTTGATTCCTTCTACTGTATTCTTCAATTCAGAAATTGTATTCTTCATTTCCTCCTGGCTCTTACTGATAGTTTCTATGTACTTTTTTAATGCTGGTATAGTTCTCAGTAAGTTCCTTATTGCTCTCCTGAAGTTCATAGTTCCCCTGGAGTTGTTTGCAGTTCTCCTGGAGTTGTTTTCAGTTCCTCTGGAGTTGTTGTAGTTTTCTTTGAGCTAACTAAGCTCATTGATCTTCTCTATCATCATTATTTTGAATTTCATATCCAATAGCTTGCTTGACTCTGTTTCATTTAGTGATCTTTCTGGGGATTCCTCCTTTCCTTTTGGTGATGGACTGTTTCTTTTTCTCCCCATTTTTAGGTTTCATTGTAATCCAATCAGACTGTGATCAGTTGCCATGCTAAGGAACTGCTCGGCTGGAAGGATTGATTTGGTTGTAATCCTATTGGTCTATGATCCACCACCAGGCTCACATGCAGCTTTGGGGAATAGACTGATTCAGTTGTAAATCAATAAATCAGCTACCAAACTCAGGCCCTACTGGGCTAGACAGAGAGGTTCAAATGTAATTCAGTGGATCAGCCACCAGCCAAGGTGCAGCCTGCTGGGACAGATTCATATGTGAATCAATGAATCTGTGATCAGCTGCCAGGCTCAGGAGCCACTGAGCTAGGCAGCAAGATCCAACTGTAATTCAATGAATCTGTGTTTAGCCACTAGGCTCAAGAGCTGCTAGGCTGGACAGCAAGGTTCAGTTGTAATCCAATGAATGTGTGATCATCTGCCAGGCCCAGAGGCCAATGGGCAGGACAAACCAACTCAGTTGACAGCCAATTAATCCACGATCAGTCACCAGGCTCAGTTGCCACTGTGTGCAGCTGACGCAGCCAAGACTCAGAGAGTTTGTAATCAGCTGCCAGGCAAAGCTCTACTGAGGGAGAAGGACTGACTTAGTCGCAAAGCAATGAATCTAGGATCAGCCACGAGGCTTGTAGGCCACTGTGTGGGGCTGACTGACCCAGCTGTAAGTCAGGGAGTCTGTAATCAGCCACCAGGCCCAGGGTCTGCTGAGCAAGAAGGACTGACCCAGTTGCAAAGCAATGAATCCACGATCAGCCACCAGGGTTACCAGCCACCAGGGTTACCCGCCGCCTATGCATGGCTAACTGACCAACCCAGCTGCAAGCCAGAGAGTCTGATATCAACTGCCAGGCCCAGGTGCTGCTCGACGAGAAACACCTCTTCAGGTGCCAACTATTGTGTCTATGCTCAGATAGGGCAGGGCAGGAGAGGTTTTTTAGATGTAAGTCAAAGAATTGGGATCAGGCACCAGGCTCAGGCACCGCTGGGAGGGGCAGATTGCTGCCAGTGGACCAGTGGATGGGGCTATGAGGGCCCTTATATAGAAGCCACTTGGCACTGCAGTCCCCTCCACCAGGAGTGGGCGATGAGTCAGCACTGGGACCCCCACGGCCACTTCTCCACTTCTCTCCTCCAAGCCACCACCACAAACTCTCTCCATGTGTCTCCAGTCCTCTCTGCCCTCCCTCTGCAGGAGCCCAGCATAGGTGGGTGTTACTGTATTATCTCTGTGGTCGCCATAATAGTTCTCTGTTTCTTGCGCTCTCTCAAGCCAGCTAATTCCACTGCTTTCCACCCTTCTGAACTGGATGCTGCTCTGTTCTCGACTGTGTTGCTGTAGCTGGGACACCCAACTGGGGGACCAGAACCCACCCTTCTCGGGTGGAGCCCCCAGCTCCATCCCTTCAGTTGCTGCCTCTGGTGGGGACCCAGCCAGCCCTCTCACATTTCCGCGATTCCTACCAGTCACATTGTGATGCAGAAGCCTTTTCTGTTTTGTTTGTGGTTATAGGACTTCTTTCCAGCTGGTGTTCTGTTGGTAATTCCAGCTGCGACCTGGGAGGAGATTGGTGCAGCTCCACTTACTCCTCCACCATCTTGCCAGAACTCCCCCTTTGCCCATTTTTTAATTGGGTTTTCTTTTGGATGCTAAAATAAACTTTAAATGAGTGTTAAACATTAATTAATTATATACTTAAACTTTGAAGTTAAATAGTACTAAGTAGAGCATATACGTTTTCCTTGAGCATTTGGTTCTTTAAAAGCTGATCTTTGCTAGTAATTTTTAATTTTAATATTTTGAATAATATAAAAATTAGAGAAAGTATTTAACTCTAATCAATCTACTAATGACAATTCACCACTTAGTGGTGATATGTGAATTGCAACGGAACTAAAAAATGAAAAAAGTAGGTCACAGAGATTATACGGTAAAATGTTGATGACCAAGTGCCTTGCATGTCTTACTCTGCCTTTCTTGAGCTCCTGCCCAGTACACCACCACTGCCATGGCCCAAGCTGATATCACACTGATATAACAGGCTGTCCTGGGCCAGAATTTAATTTTAAACAGAACTGACCATGACTTTATCATCTGTGCTTTTAATAGAACAGCTTCCAGAGCTGATGATTTCTTAGCCAATGAGGCAAAGGTAACCAAAGTAGTTGGTGCTCACACCTCAAATGAGATGGTCTCCAAGCTGAAGACTTCTTGAGGCTTCTTGAGGGGTACTCTGCTTGTGAAGGCTGGTCAAGCTATTGATGATTTCATTGAAAAATTGGTACCATTGTTGGACACTGGTGGCATCATCATTGACAGGGTAAATTCTAAATGTCAGAATATCATAAGACAATATCAAGGCCAAGGGAATCTTGTTAGTGGGGAGCAGCACAGCATTAGAGGTGGAGAGGAAGGGGCATCACTTATGCATTCAGGGAACAAAGTAGCCTGGCTCCATATGGAGATAATTTGCCAGGGCACTGATGCAAAAGTAGGAACTGGAGACCCCAGCTATGAGGGAGGGGATAACAAAGGAGCAGAACACTTTGTGAAGATGGTACACAAAGGGATTGAGTGTAGGGACACACAGGTGATCTGTGAGTCTTAGCACCTGACAAAAAATGTTCTGTATTGGAGCACAATGAGATGGCACAAACATTGAGGAATGGAATAAGGCAGTGCTAGACTCATTCCTGATTAAAATCATAGTCAATATTCTCAGGTTCCAAGATAGTGACAGCACTCACCTGCTGCCAAAGATCAGGGACAATGAGGAGCCGAATGGCATGTAGAAGTGAATTGCATCTCAGCCCTGGAGTGCAGTGTGTTGGCACCCTCATCGGAGAAGCAGTCTCTGTCTGGTGCTTATCATCTCTGAAGGAGGAGGATTTGTGCTAACAAAATGCTGAAGAGTCCTCAAAAGATCTCATTTAAAGGTGGTAAGAAATCACCCTGGAGGACATTTAAAAGGCCCTCTATGCTTCCAATAGCATCACTTATGCTACTAATAAAGCAAGGCTTTATGCTACTAATATGGACAGCCTCTGAATTTAGTTGGACCTTCAACTTTGATGGCATTGCCTTAGTGTGTGTGTAGGGGCGGGGGGCAGAGGGTATGTATGCACCAGCAGAAGCATATTCCTAAGAAAAATTAAGGGTGCACTTAATCTAACCCAGAACTTTAGAACCTACTTCTAGGCAACTTCTTTAAGTCAGCTGTCAAAAACTGCCAGGACTCCTGGCAGCGGACAATCAGAACTGATGGGCATCCCATGCTCTTCTTCACAACTGGTATGTCCTGTGACAGACACAGACATGACACTCTGCCAGCCAAGCTAATCCAGGCTCAGTGGGACTACTTTGGGCCTCACACCTATGAGCTCTTAGCCAAATCAGGAAAGTTTACCCACTAACTGAACAGTCGATAGGGGCAGCATGCGATTTTTTTCATGTAACACCTTTCAGACTTGTGTTACCCACCGTGAGTCCATGGACAGGGATATTGCATTTGCCACATAACACTGCTTATATGCCTTTTGCCCTACTTTCTGCTCATATATTTTACAATAAAGTATCCTTAGAGACTACTGAAAAAGTTAGCCCAAGTTCACTTGTGGAGTAGTTCTATGACATCCATCATGCCCCCTGCCCTGGCCTCCTGGGATAGACCAGGAATTGCCATTTTCTCAATAGGAAGAACCAGCTCCCTGAAGCAATGACTGTCCACATGTGTTGTGGATTAGGGAGGCCCCCTGCATCTGCCCTGGTAGACCACAAAGAAAGGAAAGGATCTTGTAGAATCTGCTCAAACTGGATCCTTTGTATCATGTAGTTGAATTCCCTGTTCCTCTACTTAATAAAAGCTACCTTATATTTCAAAAATAATAATAATAAATAAAATAAAATGCTGATAATGCTTATATCTGCATGGCAGGATGTTAGGTAATTTAAATTTGTTTTTATTTGTTTTGCTTCCCTGTCTTTTACAATAATGTATTGCTTAGGTAAATAAAAAAAGAAAAACATAAGAACTAAAAGAAATAAATGGTACAGAAAGCCAATGGAAAGAGAAAAATGATACCAAACCTTCTTCCTTCAGTGGTCTAGGGTTTTAACAAAAGGACTAAAGAAAACTGCAAAAAAAAAATCTAAATTAAAAAAAAAAAAGTGGAGAAGATGGGTACAGGAAAACAGGATAGAAGAAAACACATACAGATAAACTAAAATGTTTCAATAAACTATCCTGCTACACTAAGAAATGGGCAGGAGCCAAGATGTCCCCATACATCTGTGGACACAGAGAAAGGAAGTAACCAATGAGACAAATTAGAGCATTTTTCTCATGAAATCTTTGGTTTTACCTGGTGTACATGCAGCAGTGTCATTGTTTCAGGGAATTTAACTCCACACCCTCATGTGAAGCAAATTCATCAATGGCATCATACTGCTTTTCTCTGTTTCTGCAAATATAGGAAAGTCCTTTTCACTACATGGCTTTTCCACATACCATTCCATCTGGAACAGTCTAGTCTCCCATCCTCTTCCATGTTTCCCCACTGCCAGCTCTCAGTCCACCCCTATGTCTCACAACTTTATTCCCTTCTTCGAACTCTTATGATTACCCTGCTCCCTTGTCTAAAACAGCTGCAGTCATACCACTATCTGCCCTATACACCCCATCCTGTCCCAAACTTTTCTTCCTTATTTCAACCTGTGTATCATGGCTTTCAGAGCCTTTAGCACAATTTGTAATGACTTTACTTACTTCTTTGTTCATTTGTTTTCTGTCTTCCTCATTAGACCCTAAAGTCCATGAGGGCAAGAGCATGTCTGTCCAGTTACTTCTCCAGTAAGTGTATGTTTGACACTCAAAAAATATCTGGAAATAAACAAAGGGTCTCATGGCAATCTAGTGCAGTAGACAAAACAGGAATTATTATCTGCATTTCATAGGAAATCTCAGAAGTGTACCAATGACTTACCCTAAGTTCTACAATTCCACCATTATAGGTCTCTGTATTTAAATGCAAGACTGCCTTCTAGCTAGGTGACATTGGGCACTTTACCTACTTTCATTGCCTTCATTTCCCCATGGGTAAAATAGGGAATATAATAGTAATCTACCTAACTATTGCTACAAAGATGAAGTAAGTCAGTATTTAAAAGCACTTAGAACAGCTCCTGACCCAGCAAGCACAGCATGGATTGTCATTATTGCACTGACCTCTTCAGCTCAGAACTATCTCCAGGCCCTTTTTCTGTAACATCCATCTTCAAAAGCATAAATGTCTTGCATATCCTTTAATGGTATTTGAACTTTAAAATAAAGATATGGTGAAAAGCATGTTGACATGTGTTGGCCATGTGGCTCAGTTGGATGGAGCATTGTCGTCCCATACACCAAAAGTTGTAAAGGTTGTGAGTACAGTAGGCAACTGATTGGTGTTTCTATTTCACATCAATGCTTCTCTCTCTCTCTCTCTCTCTCTCTCTCTCTCTCTCTCTCTCTCTCTGTGTGTGTGTGTGTGTGTGTGTGTGTGTGTGTGTGTGTGTGTGTCTTTCTCTCTCATCAATACAAATATATCATCAGGTGAGGATGTTTTTCTAAAAATTCACATTAAAGCAATGGTCATTTTAAAATATAATCTATTAAACTACAATAAGGAGGTGGTTAGCCACCACTTTTCTTCCCTCTGCTCCTCCCTGGTCCACCACCTGGAAACACCAGTCTAAAAAAAACAAAAAGACTTTACTGGATGGAGTGAATTTCAAAATGTCAGGGACATGACCTGCTGCATACATGATAACTTATGTCAATTATCCAATTTAGGAGATACCACAAAAGAAGGAAAACTTCTGAAGATGAGTAAAATGTAATTGAGGACAGAAAACTTCTGGTCAAAGGAACCATTGTAAAATAGGACCTGAAGAGTTAAAGAGAGTTTCAGGCCTCAATCAAGTGCTAAAAGTCATGTCACTGCTGCCCTAATACCCCTGGAACAATCCAGAAACAAGGATACTAATGGGATGGGATGAGCTAACTGCCCTAATAGTTTTAACTTCTTCCTGATGCTTGAAATGTAATGGCCTTTAATTTTACATTTAGAGAGAAAGGCTTAGAATGTATTTCCCTTGGAAAAGGAAATTATTCACCTAATTTCATACATACACAAAAATTATATATATAAATTTATATATATTATGTAAATTTTAGTATCATATATACATGATACTAGATCACAGATCTTGATGATGGCAATAGCACTGAATTCTTAATGTGTATATGATGGGCTGTACTTGGGAGCAGTGGAAAGTTTTACAGCTCAGGATACAGAAGGTCTGAAGAGGAAGCTGGGCCATCAATGGCAAATGAACACCTTACAATTTTACATCTGGTTGACTTTACCAATCATAACCTCGGTCCCCTCTTGGTGCCTGTGGGGGAGACTTATTTTACAAAACTTCAAAATGAATTTCTGAACATCAGATGTTGCTAGTGGCCAAAACTAAGAAAAGGCTCTATTTTCCTTAGCCTTTATTTCTGAATTATTATTCAGAAAGACGCTTTCGCTTCTTTCGGCAATAAAGGCTTTCACCACTAGATGGAGACGCTCCATCAGCTGTACCATAAATTAACTACATAGGACTGTGACCAAAGAATATCATTTTATAGCAATTCCCTCAGAAGCATAAACAGAACATTATTCTGATCGTATCCCCTTCATGACTTGCAGAATATACTCTCCTGGCCTCAGAGTTTTAAGGATCGGGATACATCTATTCACCAGAATGAGTTCTTGGAGACCTTGTTTCCTCTGGCAGCCTCTAGCTGGAGACTGTCCCCTAGGCAACAGGACTTCTACTTAGGGTGCTAGTCCTCACAGGTAAAGTCCATCATTAAGCAGGTCAAAAGCTTAATCTTCTCTTCCACTTCCCCCAAAATACTCATTTCCAAAAAACTCACGAGGTGCTCGACTATATAAAACAGAAACCTGGAGGAGTATATTGGCCCAGTAATTCAGTGAGGTCAACTTGCTGCTTGTGCTCTGGGCAAGCTAAGACCCAGGCAGCAAATGCATGCAAAGTGGGAAGAAATTCGTGAAACTGGTGTCCGCAACTCAAAAGGAAGAGCAAAACTGAATAAAATTCCTTCAGGAAAAATTGCAAAAACAATACCCAACAGGCCTCTGAGAAGTTTGTGCTCTCAAGCATATTCTAATTCAAACAATCCTTCTAAGGTTTGTCCACAAAATCAGAATTCAAATGTTCAAGGGAGAGGGTAAGAGACATTTTAAAAACATCTGCAGGTAATGAAGGAGAGTTTCTATCTCTCCTGGAAGTTTTAACATTTATGGAGCTTAAATAAATATCAAATAATTTATGGATCATTCCCTTATTTCAAACTCATATCTTACTCATTTACTCAACAAAACTAAGTGCTTTCTCTGTGCCAGAAACTGCCCTAGGTACTAAAAAGTATGTATGGGGCACAGGTACTTAGAATAGGATCATTGCTGCTTTTCTTCTCTTTTTACTTTTTAAATTAAATGTTCTATTTTGAGGTAATTGCACATTCATATTCAATTGTAAGAAATAATACAGAGATCCCATGAACCCAGTATTCACATTCCCCCAGTGGTAACATCTTGCAAAACTATAGTATATTTGCATTGATAGTCATTTCTTTCACTACTATGATCTTTCATAGCACAAGATCTCACACAATCTGCCCTTTATAGCCACACCCACCTCTATTTTCCTCCTCCTATTCCCCCCTACCCCCCACCAACCCTTGGCAACCAGTCACTGTTCTCTGTTTTCGTATTTTTGAAATTGTTATGTAAATGAAATTATACAGTATGCAACTTGTTTAGAGTGGCACGTTCACTCAGCACAATGCTCTGGAGAGTCATCTGAATTGTTCTATCAACTGTTCATTCCCTTTCATTACTGAGCAATATTCTATGCTATAAATGTGCCCTGGTTTATTTAACCATTCATCCATTGAAGGACATCTGGATTTGTTCCCAGCTTTTGTGTGTTACATATCAAGCTGCTATTGCTGGGTTGTATGGTAGTTTTTAAAGAAGCGACATTTTTTCCAAGGAGGCTGCACTATTTATTTCTCCTAGAAATGTATGAGTGATCCAGTTTCTCTGCATCCTTACCAGTATTTTGGTGTTGTCACTGTTTTCTACTTTTGGCATCTGAAAGGTGCATAGTGACATCTTTTTGTAGTTTTATATTGCATTTCCATGATGGCTAATTATATTAAACATTTTTTCATGTGTTTGTTTGACATCTGTTTAACTTTTACAGTTAAACGCTTCTTCAGCCTTTTACCCATTTTCTACTTGGGTGGTTTATTTTTTTTTCATTGAATTTTGAGAATTCTTTATTTTAGTTCTTTATATATTCTACATACAAGTACTTTGTCAGATGTGTGGTTTGCTTATATCTCCTCTCAACCTGTAGCTTGTATTTTCATTCTCTTAATTGGGTGCTTTTTTTTTTTTTTTCAGAGCAAACATTTTTTATTTTAATTTATGTTCAATTTATCAACTTTTATAGATCTTTTATAGATTATTTTAGTGTCAAGTCTAAGACTTCTTTGCCTAGCTCTAGATCCCAAAGATTTTTCTCCATTTTTTACAGAAAAATCTTACAGTTTTATTTCACCTTAAAGTCCATGATCCATTCTTTCCCCTGTGATTGTTCAGTTGTTTCAGCATCACTTGTTGAAAGGTTTTTGAAAGGTTATTGGTCTTCCATTGAATTGTTTTTTCACTTTTGTCAAAAAACAGTTGGACATATTTGTGTATCTATAAATTCTCTAATCTATACTGTCGATTCCTGCATCCCTATCTCCACAAATTCTCTACAATTTTGATTATTATAGTTATATAGTAAGTCTTGAAATCTGGTGGACTGATTCCTCCCATTTTGTTTTTTAACATTGTTTTAACTATTTTACTTATTTTCCACATAAATTTTACTTCATTTTCACAAAAATTATCTTTGACTACAAAATAATCTTGCTAGGATTTTTATGGGAATTGCATCAAATCTGTATGGTATTGTGGGAAGCATTGACACGTTTACTATGTTGAATCTTCAAACCCATGAATGTATGTCTCTTCATTTACTTAAATCATTTTTTATTTCTTCCATCAGTGTTTTGTAGTTTTCAGCATATATCCTGTATATTTTCTTAGATTTATGACTATGTATTTCATTGAATTTCAATGTATTTATAGTCATTGACAAATTATAAATAGTATTTTGGTATCAATTGTGCTCATTAAAGTAAATAATAAATATATGCTCTATGTATATTATACAGTTGACTGTAGGTTTAATTTATATAGTGTGACCTTGCAGAGTTTACTAATTAGTTCTAGAATATAATCTCTTTTTGGATTCTTTGAGATTTTCTACATAAACAATCAAGTCATTTGAAAATAGGGACAGTTTTATTTTTCCATTCTAATTTCTATGGCTTTATTTCCTTTTCTTGCTTTATTTCACTGACTAGGACTTACAGAGCTATGTTAAATAAGAGGGGTGAGAATGAACATCGATGACTTGCTCTTGATCTAAGGGGAAAGGATTCATTCTTTCACCATTAAGTACAATGTTAGCTGTTGGTGTTTTGTAGGTGTTCTTTATCAAATTAAGAAAGTTCCCTCCCTATTCTTATTTTCCTAAGAATTTTTATAATGAATAAATTAGGATATTATCACATGATTTTTGAGCAACTTTGCTGTAACATGTGATTCTTCTTCTTGAGCCTGTTAACATGCTTACCTTGATTTTTTAAATATTGAACCAGCTTTGTATCCCTGGAATAAACCTCACTTACTCATAAAATAGAAGTTTTTCTTTCTTTCTTTTTCTTTTTTCTTATTTTTAAAAAGATTTTATTTATTATTTTTAGAGAGAGGCAGAGAGGGAGAGAGGCATCAGTGCATGGTTGCTTTTCACCTGCCTCTAGCTAAGGACCTGGCTGGAGACCGGGCTTGCAACCTGGTTATGTGCCCTGGCTGGGAATCGAACCAGCAACCTGTGGGTTTGCAGGCCAGTGCCTTATCCACTGTGCCACCAGCTAGGACATAGAATTCTTTCTATATTACTGAATTCTATTTTTAAATATTTTTAGAGAATTTTGTCTTCTGCTCAAAGACAGAATCTCTTGCTTAGAAGCAAGGAAAAGAGTAGTCATATTTCAACTTCCAGCTTCATAAATAAGCTGATCATGCATACTTTGAAGAAAGGAAATCAGATTTTTTATTTCTAACTTGCAAGAGCCAAACTTTGTTAAGCCTAGGATAGGGAGTAGATGTTTTTGCAGGCTTCTAAGCATTAAAACTGAGAGGACAAGCTATGGCAGGGTGGCTCAGTTGTTTTGAACATCATCCCATGCACCAAAAGTTGGCAGGTTCAATCCCCAGCCAGCACACATACCTAGGTTGAGGGTTCAATTCCTGGTCCAGGCTCATATAAAAGTCAACTGGTCAATGTCCCCTTCCCCCACACACTCCCTCCCTCCCATCATTAAAACAAGGGCTATGAGCAATTCAGTTTGGCAATAAAGAATTTTTTTTTAACATTACATGTTTACATACATGAGGCTTATGGGAATAACTACCCTGCTTAAATTTAGAATTCTGAAATGGACTTTGAAGGGTATCTGGTTTCAATTCATATTGTATTGAGTGGAAAAAGACTGAGAAATGGGGCAGCAACTCTCTCAGAATCACAGAGATAGTAACAAAGCCAGGACAAAAGTCCACATCTCTGAAGAATCATAATATGTGAGCATTCAGAATCTAGAGTCACTTTCACCCATAGTAATTGGTGAAGGAAATCACTGGATTCATTAGGTAAGCACACACAGCTCCTCTACTACTGGGGAGAACCAGTCAGCCACCAGTGATGGCAGGAGGACTTTCCCTTATCCCTTTGTTCTCTCTGATATTTCCCTTTGTTGGTGACTTTCAGTTTTGTGCAGTGCCAGCTGATTGTGGCTGGTTTAGCCTCTCTAACAAAATATGTTGGATTTTGTTTTCAAGTTCCACAGTGGCATTTCTGAGATAAAAATAAAATTATGTTGTATCATCTGACAGTTTCAGATAATCAGCTACACTAGTCCCCTTTTTTCTGAAAATAATAGCAGTAAGTGGATTTTAAAACTCTGTTCTTTGAACATCCCAATTCAGAGGACAATAGTGTTATATCCTAGGCCTACTTAATTTCAGAAAATTTTAACTGTGTAAACTCATCCCAGAATGAGAGGGAGACAGATAGAAAGATAGACAATACAAAGAAAGAGATAGAAAATTTCATCTTCTCCTCTTGCCTCATTGTTGGAAACAGACTCTAGCTAAATAACTGACTTTTTATCTTCAGGAGATTCTCATTAGAGATTATTTTACCTCATTTCACAAGCTTCTAAAAAACAGAAAAACAAATATGCATATACCAATTAGCTTGAGAGTATTTGTGTGTTACAAGAGTAGGGTGCATTTTAAGTGTGACCTTTCATTTGGTTTCACTTTATCTTTCTATGCATTCTTCTTTACCCTGACTTATATACCTATTTTAAAGTTTTATTTTCCATAATTATTTTTGCAACCCAGTTTATAAAGACCAAGATATTAATCAATTTGCTTGCTCTATCAGCTCTAGCCAACATTTTATTTTCCCAGCTTCAAATTATTTACCCAAGTTATATCTACAACACAAAATAAAGTGAACAAAAAACAAAGAGAAAAACCCCACTTTTGAGATTAAAAAGCATCTTTCATATAATAAATTTTATATTAAATTTTGCAGACTGTGAAAATGGATGACAACATGAAATAGATTTTTCATTGGGACATTTTTCACACTGTCCACACAGATATGAGCTGAATTTAAAGTTGTAACAAAACTTGAGTAAACCAAATGTGAGATTTAACCTCTTAAAGATCAGGGCACATATCTTCTTTTATATGTATTTTGACTTTCTTTTCATGTAGCTTCACCCTGGTAAAACAACCCAATAACTATTTTTAAAGTGAACTGCATTAACATGTTACATAATTTACAAAAACAGAAGCCTTAAAGAATTTGAATATGAATACTCACTTGAAATAAGAATACAGTTGACCCTTGAACATGGGGAGGTTAGTGGCTCTGACCCCATGCAGAAGAAAATCCAGGTTTAACTTTGGACTCTAAGGTCAATCCTTTGCATTTGCAGATTCAACTGACTGAAACTGTAAACAGTATTTTTTATCCAAAGCTGGGAATTTGGTTGGGAAATCACAGCTGGGAAATCAAAACTATTGCTTTTGATATGTGGTTGGTTGAAACTGCAGATGCAAAACTCCAGAACATAAAAGGACAATGATTATTTATTGAAAAAAATTTGCCTGTATGTGGACCTGTGCAGTTCAAACCTATGTTCAAGAGTTAACTGTAGTTACTTGAAAACCTATAACAATGCAAAAACAAATTTTAGAAAGCCCTTTTGTTCTTGTCAAATTGTAAAATAGATAAGTCCCCTTCCTTTGTGTGTTGCACACAATTTAGAGGCTCATGGAAAGCATTTGTGCTTAGATTATTGCAAATGTAAGAGTACCTAACAATTTCTCTCTTCTGTGATTCTTCAGTTTAAAATTACAAGTCCCAATTCATTGAAGATTACAACTGATTTGTACCTTATCTTTTTTTTAATGCTTATATATTTTTTTGCTTTTTCTAATCGAGAATGTGAATAGGTATCTATCTTAGTAAAAAAGGTCCTGAGGAAAGCTGCAAGCATTATACTAAGCTTTGTTGAGTGGGTCAGGATAGCTTATAATATATTATCATAAAAGCAGATTGTTATCAATAGTGTAATCACTGCATGAACAAGTGAACCTTCCAGGGCTTTCTTATTGTAAGCAATCATTATGTCCACCACATAAAACAAATGCCTTCTGGGTTGTTTGTTTTGTTTTTACAAGACATAGCTTTCTTTAGTTTACATTTCTTGGTTTCAACAGAGATATGTAAAAGATGAAAGAAGATGGCTATTCTGGCCAAGTTGCACATGTAATGAAATATTGGTGAGCTAATCCTCATTACCATCATAATATTTGACACTAAATGTAATAACTCTTTCTGCATGTCATGCCAAAAAGCACTTTAAAATTATTAAACCCCCACAATGGTATTAAATGAAAGGGATACCGTTAACCCAGTTTTACAAATGAGAAACAGAGTTATTGAGATTAAGAAAGTGATCTGGACAGATTTTTTTAAATTATGCATAATACCACAATATGTCCCTGGTAAAAGTGAAAATAGGCATAGACTCCCACCACACTGTTGTACTTGATATTGCCCTATACTGGAACAGAGGCTGGGGAGTTGGGCCCCTGGTTTCCATGGATGTTCTCACTCTTCTGCCCTGCATTTCTTCAGCACTCATGAAGTCAAGATTAATTTGTAATACGTGATTTTTAAAATGAAAAGCTTTCTTCAACTCCTTTCGGGAAGAAACTAGTTCTTTCATTTACTCCAAATTTCTGCCTATTTCTCTGGCTCAACTTCATGAAATGTACAAGTTACAAGAAGAGTCCCTGGGTTAAGCAAAGTTAAACAGGCTCCTTTCCTTCCAGGTTTCTTAGAGCCTTTACTATGTTAACATAGTCGCAAAGCTCCAAGAATGAAATATTATTTGCATATTTGTGTGATGACCACACCTCTAGTTCATGGGTGTGGTGAGCAGAATAATGTCCTCCCAAAGATGTCTGTATCCTTATCCTGCAACCTTACATGGCAAATGAGAATTAAGTTGGCAGATGGAATTAAGGTTGATAATCAGTTGACCTTAATATAGGGAGTTTATCCTGGATAATTTGGGTGGACCAACCAAATGTGATGACAACATTTCTTAAAAGTGGGATTGGATGCAAAAGAGAGTCAATTTAAGAAGGAGGAAGCAAGAGAAACACTACTGGCCATTGCTGGCTTTGATGATGGAATGAGGCAAAGAAATGCAGGCAGCCCATAATGGCTAGAAAAGGGAAGGAAATAGATTCTTCCCTAGAGCTGCCAGAAGGAATACAGCCCTGCTGACACCTTGGTTTTAGCCCAAATGAGACCCATTTCAGGCTTTTCACCACCAGAACAGTAAAATAATAAATTTGTGTTGTATTAAGGCTCCAAGTCTGTGGTTATATTACAGCCTCCATAAGAAACTAATACAGTGGGACACATTCTACTAACGCATCCAAGAATTACAGTTCTGTGTTATATTTAAGAGAGAAAATATTATTCTACCTAAAAAAGTAGCCCACATCAAACCGGCAATCAATAACTATTACAAGCTAGACAATTCATTTTTATTCTGTAAATGTTGTTGTTAGTTCTTTGTCACTGGACCAGCCAATCTGTTTGCCTATCTATTCCACTGTCTATTTATTTTTAATTTTAAAATAGTAATTTCTACAAACTTCCTGGAGAGTCCTCTTAAGTACAGATCTGAGTCAGTAATTCTGAGGTGAAGACTGGGTCTATATTATGTCCATGTGATGCTAATGATGGTGGTCTGAGCACCATGCTTTTAATAGCAAAGACAGGGAAGACAATGCATGTTAGATCCTGCATGGTTCTCTGCCCTAGAGAGCTTTCTGTCCTCACAGAATCAGAAGCAAATCTTCCTTGCCTGTGCTTTTAGGATCATTACTGGTCATATGCAGAAGGTATTCCAGCAATTTTAGTTTAAGACTTGGAAGACACAGCTTCTAGTTAATCAAGTACATTTTAAATTATGAAATGAATATATTCTTATGAGACACAATTGTAAAATAGAGGAAGAATAATTTTAACCAGCTACAATTTGAGCATCCAAAGATATACCCTATTAATATTTGGATGTCTTTCCTTCAAGACTATTTTCTCTGCATAGATTCTATTTTACATATTCAAAGTCATGTTACATATCTCATTTTTTATCTAACATCATATACATATATACATACATTGTAGCAAATTAAGTTATTGGTCCCTATTCTTCACTCCCCTCTAATCATGTTATATAGCCAAAGCAACAGAATTATACATCCCACTCCTGCCACCCTGGTGAACAGTAACAATGTCCAGTTCTTTGCTACCTTCTTATACAAACATGCATTCACTCTGCCCAAGCTGGTGGGCAAAGAGTACTTCCCTACACCTTAACATTGGCCTTGGCCATGTGATATAAATTGGCCAAAGGAATATTAGTAGAACACTATTTTTTTTAAGTAGGGTTTTTAGAAAAAACATTTTATTTATTTATTTTTAGAGAGAGGAGAAGGGAGGAAGAAAGAGAAGAGAAACATTGATGTGAGAGAGGAACATCTATCAGTTACCCCTCGTAGGCATCTGGACCTGGGACTGACAGGCAACCCAGGCATGTGCCTTGACTGGGAACCAAAATGGTGAAGTTTCACTTTGCAGGACAATGCCCAACCAACAGAGCCACACCAGTTAGGGCTAAAGTAGGTTATTTGGTTGGTTGGTTGGTTGGTGGGTTTATTTTAAATTTAGGTATGAAAAGGCCAACAGATCAGGCAGGACATAAGGCTTTTGAAAGTTTGTTATACTTACAGATCTCAAGAGAAAGTGAAGTACCATAACCACAGGCCACACAAGAAAGCACCAAGGTGGGTCAGGAGGCAGAGGGAGTGAGGGGTAAATGTGGGCAAGAACTTTACTGTGGTTTCCCTGGAAAGGAATGGGTGAGACAGGAATAAGGCAGTTTTAGCTAGTTTGAACAATTTTCAACGTGCTCTGTGGTATAAGGACCATTGCTAGCTGTCTGCTACTGGCCCTAGAGTGATTGGGTCAAGGGAATATTGACCTGGAATGGGTATTTATATATTGATATAAAAATGATGTTTGGGGTTATGGCCTCTGAATTGCTTTGCATATGAAAGATGCTCTCTTGGAAGGCTAGTTGTTTGCTATTTCTAGGAATTACCTCTCCCTGGGAGGGATAGTCCCTTCAGTCAGCAAGGCCTCAAGATGTCAAAGCATTAAAAAAAAAAAAAAAAGAAAGAAAAGCATAATTAATACAACATGATGCAAGCAGAGGCTTGGAATGTGCTGATGTGGTTGTTCATAACGAGAAGAGTTCACACAACCACAGTTGCATAACTACGACAAGTGGAACACAACTCATGGCCAGGAGCTAGGCCAGCTGGTGCTCAGGAGGAAGCTGAGCCAAACCTGTAAATCCACATACATGAGAAACAAATGTTGATTGCTGCAAGCCTATGAGATTTTGTAGTTGTTGCTTACATAGCATTATTGTGGCAATAGCTGAATAAGACTGGAAATTATTACTACAAATAGGATGCTGCCATGACAAACCCCAAAATATGTGCCACTGGCTCTGGGACTGAGGCAAGAAAGAAATTGTTAGAGGAGGTTGGAAAAATGTTAATGCATGTTAGATACAGAGGAACATTTTTACAATGGTTACTTCTAATAAACCAAAAAACAGAATGTGGACCCGATAAAGTTGAGATAAGGAGCAAGCAAGTTTCAAGGCACAATGTTGATAGAGTAAGTGGGTCATTGCTAAAAGCACTTGTAAAGGTACTCTAAAAGATGGGTTCAGGGAGAAACACCACTGGCTTGCAAAAGCACAGCGAATAAACAGAGCCCAGAAATGCTAGAATTTGCTGGGATAAAAAAAAAAAAAATTGTACTGAGAAAATTTGTCAGCTTAAACTAAAAGTGATTGTGACTTGATTGTAACACTTTGAGATATAAAATTACCTCTGGGCTCCCCTTCCTCCAAGCTTCTTCAGGCAGGAAGCAGGCTGAGAAGGTTGCTCAACCACCAAATTGGGCATGTTCTCAAATGCTGTTTTGAGATTTGACAAAGGGGGAATTTTGGACAAAGACTGACCTCTCAAAGAGTGGATCCAAGAGTCTGGGAACTATCAGAACTACTCCCCAGGGCACAGTAATGTGCTCTAATCCAAGAGCACTCCCTCTGCTGAGGTAGAGGAACCCTCCAACTTTTGCTTACTGCGATTTCACAGGTTTGTAAACCCATGACTGCTACATGCTTCTCACTCTTCCCCTATTAGAATGGGGGTATTTATTGTGGTCATCTTGTTCCTGTTCCACTATTGCACATTGGTGTGACTGGGGGTAAGATAACTTGTCTCTTTGGATTAAAGGTCTCTAGACCAAGAGGAATCACATCTAGAATTGACGTAGACACAGTGATGCTATCTTTTTAGCCTGATGGTATCATGGGATGAGATTTTGGGGATATTCAGTAAAGAAGGATGTAAACAATAGTGACAGAGACCAGACTGTCATAGAATGAATTACTGGTGCCAATCCTCAATTCCTCTGTAATAAACGTATACATACACATTCTTAGCACAGTCTCATGTCAGACAGAGGGTACTTTCCCACCCCTCAACTTTAGGCTCACCCTGCGACTTGCTTCAACCAATGAGTAGTTAGCTAGCATGAAGCAAGCAGATGTCTAAAATGAGCCACACAGTTGCTCTTGCCCTCTTGCTTTCCAGGAGTCTGCCATGAGGAAAGGTTCCCTCTGATAGCAGATGACCCTTTAACCTGGGCTCCAAAATACACAGGGTGTCCTACCTGAGCCTGCAAGCAAAGACAGCTTACCTGAGCCCAAAAGGCGGAGCCACATTCCTGCTAACCACAGACATGAGCAGGAGAAATACACGTTTACTGTTGTTTAGTGTTTGTGTTTTATACAGCTTAATTGAGGCAATAGCAGGCTAAGACATGCATTTTTCCATGATACATATTCTGTATGAACCCCTTATAAATGTATAAATACATCAATTCCATTGAATATTTTCACTTAGGTCACAATTCCCTGATGATGAGACATTTAGGTTTTTCCCCAGTTTTTCTTGACTTCATTTTTTAACTTCTTTTAATAATGCTATAATAACATTTTTCAGACTTTATTTTTATATGGTTAAAACTGAATAATAATAACTACTTCATAGGGTTGTTGTGAGGATCAAAAGGCATAAAGTATATAAAGTGCTAAGCATATTATGTTATATAATAAACATTCAACAAATAATTATTTTTGTTTTTGTTGTAGAGCCTCAGCAGCTGACATGAAATGTAATCTGATATCCAAAAAAAGTTATAATTTACAATGTTAATAACAGTACCTGAATTTTAGCACACCTTCAAACAACTGCAATTGTTTTAAACCTTGGCTATTTTGACTGGTAAGAAATAGTCTCTCGGTGGTATTTTAATTTATGTAGCTTTGCTAACAGAATGAGGCAGGCATTTTAAAATAAATTTTCTAACCACTCATGTTTTCTTTCCCATGAGCTATCAGTTAACATATCAGTTTCCATCAGTCTTTCTGAGGCTCATCTTCCTTTGACCTGCCTGATGTCCTTCATGCCAAAAGCCTGACTGATTTCTGTGCTGTCCGTAGCTCTACATGACAACTGAGAACTGAAAGTAGCTTGTTGATAAGATAATATTTTTTAATCTACTGGATTCAATAAAATATAACTAGAGTTTTTACCTTTTTTTTTTTTTACTTTTTTAAATGTAGCTAGAAAATGGTCAATTACATATTTCTGTTGAGCTGTGCTGGTTAGACATTTGAGTATTAACTTGCTCTGAAATTCTCTATAGTTAAAATACTCATAGCCCTCACTTTCATGTTGGGTTCTCCTGATCCAGCCAATTGAATGGTGCGTCACCTGTGCTTTATTGTAATACCTTCTAATGCAGTGCTGATTCTAAATTTCTCACCTCCAAGTCTCTGCTCCATTTTATTCCCCAAGTCCCACTTCAGCACAGCTCAGTTAGGACTGCTTACATATTCCTGGGTGAAATGGAAAACTTGATAAGAACTTTCAACCCTACAGATTCTATTTGTTATTATCTATATGTTCATATTCTGTTTATTCTATTTCTATCATTGAAACATATCATTTTGCAAAGTTCTCTTTATAGTTTTCCATTGAAAGGTTACAAACATACAAGGTTAATAAGAAATTTCATATGTTTTCCAAATTCCCCTGCCTCTGCCCACACTTCCAACACAACTCTGAATCCTCTCAAACCACATTAGTGAAGACAGTCAAAGATTATATCCGTGGCCACTAACACTCAAAAGTTTCCCCAACACCAACTCAAATTAACCAAAATGTCAGACATTTACTCATAATTCCTGGGGATTTTTAGTCTAGAGAGCAGGGTTAGTATGTGTTAACCCACCTGGCTATAATATGAGACTTTGAAAAACTCAGTTATGAAGGATTCAAGAAAAAGATGTTCTTGCTAATTCAAGGTAGAATCCTTAAGGTTTTGAAAAGAATTATTGTATGTCACTTGGAAACTCAACCTCAATTTTTAGGTTGACAGCTCTTTCCTGGTTGCCTGAATTTTTATGATTGTGAGACTCTTCATAAAAGGGAAATATCTGTAGCACATTTTTAATGCCAGACCATCTTCCTCCACAGCTCCTTCCCCTACCCAGCATACTTCTTTTCCACCTCCCCTGACACCCTCATGGGTGCCCAGAGAATTCAAACCAATTTGAATATGTAATCATGTGGAATAATACACTCAACACTACTCTCTGGGGTGCTCTCTCACTGCTACTTAGCTCTCTGCAACTGGTTTCCTAAGCGCCTTTGAGAGATGCTCACACCACCATGTTGGCTGTTAGCCTTTTCACAGTTTAGCCATTCTCTCCTGGTGCTAACTAGAAGCCCAGCTCCAAAGGCAATAAAGGAAGTTGGACAAAGGAAGACTCTTTCCTTTTCAGACCTACAGTGACACACTCTCCACAGCCCCAGAGAGAGTTGAGCAAGCTTTGAATCAATCTGTTTTTCAAGCATTCATTAGGCTGACAGAGAAGTTCCATGAAACTAGCTTTTATTTCTTTTATTCAAGTCACATAGAGATTTCCCAAAACATATTATAGTACGTGGAAGTAAATAATTATTGCCTTATTTTATGAATATGAGACATTTCTGTGAAGATGCCTAAATATTTTGATTAAGTTAAAAGTAGATGAGCTGACGTGTAGGTATTTACACCATCAAAGTACTTTTCTGACTGAATCAATTTAAAATTGCAACATACAAGCCAGAACATTCATCTTAAATAGTTTTTAAATGGTCACTTCAGTATTGTGAGGCTCTCAGGTTCTGATTTAAGCAGCAAAGTGATCAGTTTGGGGAGAAGGGTCCCAATCTGGACTTAGTAGTCAGACCATAATGTTAAAGTACCTATTGTACCTCTTAAATGTGATTAACCTTCAAAATATATGTCTGGGAGAGCAGTATTACTAGTCTTAATTGCTAATGTTGCTGAAGTGGTGACTTCCTTCACAGTTGCTTATAGAGATCTAAAAATAACATTTCTTACTTGTACTCAGGCATATCCATTCAGGTCAGAATTTCTGCAGATTGAGCTTAAACTATTTTGAGGTGGGGTGCCAAAAAGCAACTGCAATTCAAATGTCACAAGCGGGTGCATTTTTGACTCAACAGCTGAAAGTTGTGCTTCATGCTCAAATTCTCCAAACTCTTGGAGCAAAACACAGCAGGGGTGTTTGAGACATGCTACACTGGATTATGCACATATTCCATCTCTCCAATGAATTGTAAGGCCCTTATTGGCTTGCAAAATATCAATCCTTATCACAAGGCTCTGAACTACCCACATCAGTAAGTGTTCACTGATAATGAGGTTCTCTATACAATTTAAGAGGTCACCATGATGCATCCCTCTCCCAAGACAAGACAGCGAGGGTTACCAGAATGGAGATGTCCTGTCAAGCTACAGTCTGGGGACAAACTGGAGTAGACGAAAAGCCAGGCTTAGCCTGGCAGAGAAATAAAAACTGTTATGTAATGCCTAGAGGTTTTGAGAGAGGAGATAGAGTCCACATTAGGCATCAAATGAAAGTTTTCTGTTTTGGCCACTATTATTTCTTAAAGATCTTGCCAAGCACTGTCAAATCTAGAGGGTCAATCCCCTTCCTCCCAGTATCTGGCCCCAGATGGCTGTCATCTGCCTCAAAGCTAGCCATGGTGGTTCCTTTCCTTGTCAGCACAAACCAACTGGCTTCATCTAACAGTTAAAAAATTATAGTCTTAGACTTGGGAGGGTCCTTTCATGCAAATATCTAAGACATTGCCTAATTTTCTAATTTTGTTGCTGCAAAACTAACAAATTGAATGTGGGTGTGGTGATACAGTTATTTTGGCACACTTCTCTCCTGGTATTTCCCCTTTGCAAGCACAGGGGCAACCCTGAGTTCACTGCCTCTAAGAAGGGATGCAGCTGGTCAGAAGTAGAAATAGTCAATGGGCTCTTTTTGTCTCTGTGTTTTAAAGCAGAGAACTTACTCATAGAGTTTTGGGGATGATATATAGGTGAATGTGTGAGAGAAGCAGGGGTCAGGGAGCAATAGTTTCTTCCACTCTCCACTTTGAACAGGATTTTCTGTGGGCTGAGGGAAGGAGAGTGAAGAGGAGGCAATGAGCACAGACAGAATGATGGGTCCAGCAGGCAAGTTCTCTATTTTACAGGCTGAGCCCCTGGGGGATAGCCATACCTCAAAGAGGGAATGGATTCATTGAGAGTCTAGATACAATTGTCTGTTGTCCCTAAGTGATGCAGCAAAACAACTATGTGGGCCATGCAAAAGGCTCCTCACTCCCCTAGTTTACTGGCCAAGGCACTGTGTAAATCCTTCCTGGGCCTTTGCCTCCGCTCCATGGAAGAAGAGAGAAAGCAAAAACTACCTGAGATGTTACTATTAGCCCAGCAGTAGGAAGGAGAGTTACAAATTGAGTTACAAGAAATGTTGAAGGTTTTTATTCTAGATAAACTGAGTCTGTGGACTGTTTTATATGTCTACTACACATATAAAACATTTATAACTTTCTAACACATATGCTCAAAATGTCATCTCTATTAATAATAGTGAATTCAAGCAAAATCTGAAAGGTATATTTCATTGTATAACTGTCCATTGACCTTCACATGGTTCTTATGTCCAGATGGAAAAATGTTGATTTAGTTCATTGCTCTTTTAAAATCCATTTTAAAAAATGTTAATTAAAGATTTGTTTTTACTTTGGAGGAAAGAGATAAGGCAAGAAAGAAGGTGAACAGATATCTTCATTCCACAGGAATTGGTCTTCCTCTGCTTCATTTAGCACCAAGTCCTTGATGAGGAATATATGTACATGCATCCCTATTAGATTTTTCACTCTGCTAAATTCGACCATTTCTTCTATGTTCCTTTTGAGTCTCAGTTATATCAACCTATGTTTTGGCTGCCCACCCAATACCACATGACCTTAATTTTTTTTTTACTTTTTTTAATTTTTATTTTATTGTTATTTTATGACATCCATCCCTTTTTTCCTTCCCTCTGTCCCCTTCCTCACCCACCCACTCCCCACCAAAGTCAATCTCACTTGTTGTCCATGTACATGGTTCTTCCATGCTAGTTCCTTGACTAAACTGCTCCCCTTCTTTGCCTCCTCTTTCCCCCTCCTATCTCTCTCCTCCTATCCACCCACTGAAGGTCTTTTCATTGTATTCATGTATCTGATTCTGTTTCGCTTATTTGTTTATTTTGTTCATTATTATTCTGAAATGGGTGAGATCATATGGTATTTGTCTTTCACCGATTGGCTTATTTCACTAAGCATAATGCTTTCTAGTTCTATCCAGGTTGTTGCAAAGGTTAGGAGTTCTTTCTTTCTTTCTGCTGTGTAGTATTCCATTGTGTAAATAAATGTACCAAAGTTTTTTGATCCAATCATCTACTGATGGCAACTTAGGTTGTTTCCAGCACTTGGCTATTGTAAATAGCCCTGCTATGAACATAGGGGTACATAGGTTCTTATGAATTGGTGTTTCATGTTTCTTTGGGTATAGTCCTAGTAGTGGAATTACTGGATCAAAGGGCAGTTCCATTTTTAGTTTTTTAAGGACATGATTTTAAATTTAATCACCATATCTTCAATAGCTTCATTCCCCACCTCCTTGTTCTTCCATTTAACCACCTCTGCAAATGTCTTACTCATAGACCATTCAACCCATGTCCCTCTTTATCTTCTGCACACTGAGGTGAGGGTGCAGTCTTCCTACAACTGTGGACTATGGACAAAACTCACACATCAATGCTGACTGGTGTCACCATCAAATCCATCTGAGCCCCCCGAACTACGCAGGAGTTTCTCTTCTCCCTCTACCAAGGTAACACCACTCTTTTCTCATTCTCCCTTTGCTGTTCATCCTGACCTTTGTTTTCCAATCCTTTTTGTAAGCTTTTTTCTTTGCAGTTAGTGCTACCTTCATTCCAGCCTTAGCTCCCTTCTCACTCAATATGCCTCTCTGAGACATCTTAGCCACTATAAAAACTTTAAAAACACGACAAACTAATAATTCTTTGATTGGTACCTCAGGGCCTCTGAGCTTCATATCTATAAGTTAATGAACATTTCCACCTACATTGTGAACACATTTTAAACACAAGTCCAAAAATTAACTTGCTTTCTAATACCCTATTGAGCAACTCCTGGATTTCCAAATATGGTTTAAAACAAATACTATCACCATTCCTTTCTGTATATCTGGCCAAATCTCTGTGTCATTTCTTCCTAGAACATTTGATTCTATCCCAAGTTTATTAATAAATGAACTTATTGCCCATTTCTCCAAGCAAAATGTGACAGACAATATGCCTGCCCCTAGTTAGTATTTAATAAATATTTTCTTGCTGAATGATTTACTAGCTTAATAATCTTCTCAGAAGAGAACATGAACATACTGACAAAACTTATACGTAAGAACGAGTGCCAATTTTTTATGATCATTCTTTTCCTTTCCTAAATGAGCACAAATAATCCATTTATTATTTCTCTTGGGGGAAAGAAACATGAAGCCTATTGGTTTAAAATTCATGAAATTATAGAATAAATAGACTCTGTTTGGCTATCTGGATACCATCTGTCTGTGTCATTATCTGGAGATGCCCATGCTCTGTGCTTCCTCGGAGACTGCCATTTGTGCTTCCGAAATCACACCAGCCCCCTTTTCCACTAGCCTATAATATGGTTCATATGAAATCATTTAGATAGCTCTCTCTCTCTCTCTGTCTGAGAATTTAAATTCCTCTTACCAATATTTATTCTTCCCTTTCTGACTGAAAATACTTCTTTTCCTTGACCAAGAAAATAAAATTAAAACACTACTATGATAGAGCTGGTTTCTTTCCATTGTCTGTTAACATTATACACTTTTCCTTAAGCTATAGATCTTTCTCCTTATATTTGTTATTCTCAAATGGACTGGGGTTGTACTTTCATTGTGTCCTTTGTACATTGAACACCTCTGCTCATTCTTGGTTTTAATCTTTCTGATACAGTTTTTCCAGATTCCTGACACTTCTTTTTCTTCTCCTTCCAGTTTATTGGTATATCACTTTAAAATCTGTATTAAGCCCTGGCTGGTGGCACAATGGATAAGGTGCCAGCCTGCAAACCCAGAGGTTGCTGGTTCAATTCCCAGCCAAGGCAACATAATCAGATTGCAAGCCAGGTCTCCAGCCAGGTCCTTAGCTGGAGGCAGGTGAAAGGCAACCATTCATTGATGTCTCTTTCCCTCTCTGCTTCTCTCCCCGCCCCTCCCTATAAAAAATTTTAAAAAATATTTTTAAAATGTCTGTACTAAAATAACACCAATTCACCAATTGAGAATGTATTATACCGAGTAACTCACATGCAATCTTTTATTGTCACAATATCCTAGTGGACTAAGTATCATTAAAATCCCTATATTA
Organism: Noctilio leporinus; assembly: GCA_004026585.1. NCBI lineage: Eukaryota > Metazoa > Chordata > Mammalia > Chiroptera > Noctilionidae > Noctilio > Noctilio leporinus. Next base: position 16,395 of record PVIW01007795.1, on the reverse strand, counting down.
TAGATGAGGAAATGAGCCTTAGTGAGAATCAAATGCTTTCCAAGGTCACAAATCTAGTAAATAGCAGAGCCAGGAGCTCAAAACCAGATCTAATTTACTAAAAGCCAAGGTTTGTTGGCAAATTATTTTTGTATTTGAAAGTTGCCATGGAACTAAGCTCACAAACTCTAAAGACTCCCAAAGCCGTGCAGGAATTACACAAAAATAAAAAGGACCAAGAGTTTGAATTATAAACCTGTTGGAATATTTTTTGCTTCCACAAAGACAAATTACATCTCCTATTTATTTTTTTTTTAAAGATTTTATTTATTATTTTTAGATGGAGGGAAACTGAGAGAGGCAGAGAAAAAGAGAAACATCAATGTATGGTTGCCTTTCACCTGCCCCCAGCCATGGACCTGGCTGGAGACCTGGCTTGCAACCTGGTTATGTGCCCTGGCTGGGAATCGAATTGGGTTTGCAGACCGATGCCTGTTGACTGTGTTACCAGCCAGGGCTCCTATTTATTCTTAATTATTCCACTTTCACAAGAAATAGATAGGAAAAATATTTCTCTAAGTATACCAAAGGTAACAATGTGAGCTTGATGATAAATGGTGGATACCCAAGTTAAAAGAATCAAGAAGTGAGGGGAACATGGTTTGCTATGAACACATTTCCTACCTATTTCAGTATTTCTCCAAGTGTGGACCGCTGACCTATAAAATCAACATCACCTGGGAGCTTGTCAGGAGTGCAAAGCACTAGCCTACTGAATCAGAAAACCTTTGGGTGGAATAGGCAATCCCCTAACAAGGCCTGAGGTGATTCTAATGCATGCTCAGGTTTAAGATCAACTGCCCCCCCTAAAACGGACACCTCTAACTCCATTGAAGCTGCTTGTTTTCAGCAGGGGAATATGTGAGTCCCAGATCATTAGAATCTCCCAGGTTTAAGGAAGCTAGAAGTCTCAATTATTCTTGTTCTCCTAAATTTTAAATACTGCTTTAAATGTTTTTTGAATACTGTATAGGCTAACCAAACAAAACATGGTTCTAACCCCCAGATCACCATTGATGACCTCTGCCTAGAATCTGAATTATAGTAAACTTTAGAGTTACTTTATTTTTTAAAATATTTTATTTATTTATAATTTTTCAGAGAGAAAAGAAAGGAGAGAGGGAGAGAAACATCAATGTATGGTTGCCTTTCACCTGCCTCCAGCTATGGACCTGGTGGAGACCTGGCTTGAAACATGGTTATGTTTCCCTGGCTGGGAATTGAACCAGCAACCTTTGGGTTTGCAGGCCGGTGCCTTAACCACTGTGCCACCAGCTACGGCCAGAGTTATCTTATTAATAACTATTTATTGCAATGTCAATTAACCAGACAAATGAATTAAGATCTCCTTTATACTGACCCCAGATCAGGCAAAGAGTTTTGGGGAAAAGTTTATCCAAAAGAAAGGATATTTCATGCCTGAAAGCCCCAATATGAAAAAGTTGGCATATTCACAAAATGGAACTAAGATTGATGTGGAGAATTGCCCAATATAAGGTTGGAAAAGTGGAGAAAGCTGAGGTGTGGAGGACCATGTAGACTTCACTAAGGATTTGAGACCTTAATTTAAGAAGAATGAGAAGTCATTGGCAGACTCAAATATACCCATAATTCTCTAAAAATTGAGTCTTTAAAAGGTTAATTTTATTGTATTATGGAGATTCAGTGGTAAAGAGTATTTGTAGATCAAATTGATTAGAAAATTATTCCAGGAATTCTGATGAGATATGGTGTTGGGGTAATGATAATAAAAATAGAATTACACAGATTTAATCAGTATTCAGGAGGCTGAGTTAATATGATATTGTGGTTACTACCTAGACATTGATAAACCTAAGGCTCTGGTTCCAAGGGCTATCCCTGGAAAGAGCCTGCAGTATTCATGTCCCAGCCTACACTGACTGCCCATCCTAATATACCATATAAGCACTTTAGGAATTGAGAGTTCAGGATCTTAAATACCTATGAAAGAAATACTATTACCCATACAAATAAGGAAATATTAGATGAGAAATATAAGCTTCACATTTAGTGCAATGTCTAGAAGAGCATCTTTTTAAATACAATAATAATTTGGAAATTCTTTATCAGCTAAGAACTATTTTTTCAACCTAGGGTCAACCATAAAGGGATTTGGTCAATACAGTATACATACTTATCCCATTAACTTAACATATGAAAATGTGAACCAAAATTAAGGAAAAAATATTTGTATGGTCCTATATAGTTACACATATTTTTCACTCATTCTCAGACTCACTTTCTTTATTCTAGCTTCCTTAGGTATATAAGGCTCAAATACACATTATGGGTAAAATAGAGACACCATGAGGCCAACAGGATAAAGAGGATTTAGGACAGGAAAACTGGTCCATCAACACTTCTTGGGTACAGGGAAGAGCTCCCTCTCCCCTCTCAAAATGCTAGGACCTTAGGGATATAGAAGTGTAGGCACCCAAAAAATATGGACACAAGAAGGCAGATAGATCTGTCTCTTCACTCCAGCTGTTCAGTGATACTGCAAAAGCAGTATTTAGTGATATGTAGTCCTGCCCAAGGCCTCCTGCAGATGGTCACCTATTTGAGAAAAAAATAATGAATCATCCAGATGAAGATATTTATTTCCATTTTCACTGGAGAATTTAGGATTTCAAGCCCTTGCGTTTGTCCCTCCAGGATATCTACAAAATTGATACTATTGGCAGTGTTCCTATGGAGACTGGTATTCCCAAATCCAGTATAATGGTTAGTTTTGTTTCAGTCAATGTTACAACTGAAGTAAAATCTGTTGAAAACCATTAGAAAACTTGAGTCAAGCTCTTCCTAGGGACAATGTGGGCTTCAATGTCAAAACTGTTTCCATCAAAGATGTTTATCATGTACCATGGCTGGTGACAGCCAAAATGACCCATTGAACAGTTGGCTTAACTGCTCAGGTGATTATCCTGAACCATACAGGCCAAATCAGTGCTGCCTAAGCACCTGTGCTGGAATGTCACACAGTTCATGCTGCTTGCAAGTTTGCTGAGCTGAAGAAGGTTGATTGCCATTCTGGGAAGAAGCTGGAAGAGTGCCCCAAATTCTAGAAATCTGGTCCTGCTGCCATCATTGATATGGGTCTTGGCAACCCTACATGTGTTGAGAGCTTCTCTGACTATCCTCCTCTGGGTTGTTTAGCTATTCATGACATGAGACAGACAGTGGCTGTAGTTTATCATCAAAGCAGGGTAAGAGGCTGCTGGAACTTGGCAAAGTCACCAAGTCTGCCGGAAATCTCGAAGGCTAAATGAATATTGTCACTAATAGCTGTCACTCCAGTATTAATCAGCATTGGAAGAACAGTCTCAGAACTGTTGTCTCTAATGGCCATACAAGTCTAATATTTTTAAAGAGTGACTAGTGATAATGCATTGTAAAACCTTCAGAAGGAAAGAAATATGTTTGTGGACCATTTGTTGTGTTTGTGTGGCAGTTTAAATTATTAGCTTTTAAAATTAGTACTTTTTAATGGAAACAACTTGGCCAACAATCTGTTGAAGAATTTTGAGACTCATTAAAACAAAGTTTATTGAGAAACCTATATCTTCTTTTGGTCAACACTGTAAATTTCTATATTACTACTTAGGAAAAGACTTAAAGTTACTTATAACCTCTTTTTGGTGTTCTGTCTGCTAAAACTTCAAAATTTGATAATTCTGGGCTAACGTTTTTTTCTGGGTGGGAATTTTTTAACCTCACCTAAAAGAGAAAAATTTCCTGTTTTTAAGAACACAGTGAAAAGCTATGGGAGGGGGTTGTTTGTTGGTTGCACCAGTTCATAAGTTAGGACTTCTTATAGGAAGGCCAAATTCTATAAAGTTCATATGTTGCATGTATAATTTTGTGTAGTTATGTCAATATTTGTTGTGTAGTTATGTCAAAATTTGTTGGTATAATCTCAAATTACAGTTTCCCATTTTTGGAATATGCATTCTCACGTTTTTAAATATTGAAGTAGTTAAAGGAACCTAAGGTGTGAGCCTGAAGTATATTGTGAACTACCCTGATAGACTTCACTGTATCTAGATTCTAGGAAAAAACAAAGATTCTGGAAGTTGAAGGGGAAAAAATAAAGAATACAAACCCAGAATTTCTTAACCCTTCTTCAGGACTTCTTCCATTATGCAGATGACTGGAACATTCTACTAGTCTAGTGTTTATCGTTTTTAAATGTCATCTGTACTCTTGTTGAGCTTTTACTACTTAACCTAAATGACATCCAGGGTCACCCTGCCTCTTAAAAGCTAGACAAAACTGTTCCTGGTCTCCACCACACTATTGAAAGTCCAATTCTTTCTCCAAGCTTTCTGTGTATTCCACAGGGGATTATGTTCCCATGACCACCTCTTGCTTCAGTATCTTGCAATTTTTCCTATATTGCCATCTGGGTTCTTGAACTATATTCCTTAGTTTTCCATACCAACAAACTTTGATATGCATATGATATCAAAGCCTTTATATGGTATAGTTTTTTACAGAAAGTTTATAGAAGTAAAGAAATGGATGGGGTTTGACTACTGACCTATAGCAATTATAATTGGATAATAATCCTATTTTATGAAGTCTTTTGGTTGATTTCCCATGTTGCTCAGCTATTCTCTCTCTTCTGTCCCTTCCACCACCACCAATTACATTTAATCCATTTGTTTTGCTCCCAAACTTTGGAATCCTGTGGTGAACCTATCTTTTCATACGTAAGTGCTCCAAGGTGTATTCATTTTTAAGACCTATTTTCAAAAGAAGTTCTACTATCAGCTATTAAGAAAATGGTAGACTATTTTTTTACCACCCACCAACTATGCCATATGTTCTAAGGAGTATATAGGAAGAAAAGCTACTCTTAAAGAGGACCTAATCTGACTTCTGGTCAATGTGGAGGCATAGGTAGACATGCTTCACCTTGTGCAACCACAAAAAAAAAATTATAACTAAATCTCAAAACAAAAATACACCCAAAACCATCAGAAAGTCAAATTGTATGGAAGTCTGACAACAAAAGATTTAAAGAAGCTACATTCATCCAGACAAGTAGGAGTGGCAAAGACATGGAGATGGGGTGGAGAGGTGATGTGGCATAGATAAGCAGTGACAGCAGCAGTGGAACAGCATGTGGGCAGTCTCACACTCATATTTGTTTAAAAAAAAATCACAAAGGATTCCTTGGAAGTGAGTGACTCTAGTCCCAGGCCAGACCACACAGCCCAGGGTTCCAGTACCAGGAACATAAATCCCTCTAACTTCTAGCCGTAAAAACTAGTGAAGATTGGGGTTGTGGAAGAAACTTCCAGATTTTTAGGAAACTCTGTTTAAAGAACCCACATGGTTTGAAAACATGCTCAAATCTACCCACTCTGGGATTCAAAACCAGGGCAACAACTGGAAAGGCACCAGTTGCATTAGGGGAGTGGACAAAGTGACTGGAAATGGCATACCCTCCGAAGCCAGGCAGCAGCACAGTCCCCTCTCTGACCTCTCAAACTTCATGGAGTCACAAAGTGTTGAAGCAGGTTGCCCCACCCTGATGATTACCTAAAGCTCCCCACACACTTAATTTACAGAGAATCAAAGCAGCTCTACCTAATAAACAGAAACAAACACAGGGAGGCTGCCAAATTGAGGAGACAAAAAAAGATGGCCTAAGTGAAATAACAGAACAAATCCTCAGAAAATTTTCTAACTAAAATGGAGATAGCTAACCTAACAATCATAGAGTTCAAAACACTGGTGATAAGGATGCTCAGAGAACTTGTATAGTATGGCAAAAAATAAAGGAAGAAATGAAGGTTATACAAAATGAAATTAAAATATACAGAGAACCAACAATGAAGGGAAGGAAGCCAGGATTCCAAACAGCTATTTGAAACAAAAGAAATAATTAAACATTCAACCAGAACATAAAGTAGAAACAAGGATGCAAAAAACATGAGGATAGGCTTGAGAACCTCTGGGGTATCTCCAAACATGCCAACATCTTAATCATAGGGTTGCCTGAAGGAGAAAAGGAAGAGCAAGACATTGAAAACTTATTTGAAAAAATAATGAAAGAAAATCCCCCTAATTTGTGAAGGAAATAGACATACAAATCCAGGAAGCACAGAGAGTCCCAAACAAGCTAGACCCAAAGAGGACCACACCAAGACACATCATAATTAAAATGCCAGAGGTTAAAGACAAAGAATCTCAAAAGCAGCAAGAGAAAAGAAGAGTGTTGCCTATGAAGGGGTGTCTATAAGACTATCAGCTGATTTCTCAAAAGAAACTTGCAGACAAGAAGGAATTGGCAAGAAGAATTCAAAGTAGTAAAAAGCAAGGACCTACAACCAACATTACTCTACCCAGCAAAGCTATCATTTAGAATGGAAGGGCAGATAAAATGCTTCCCAGACAAGGTAAAGCTAAAGGAGTTCATCATCACCAAGCCATTATTATACAACATGTTAAAGGGACTTGTTTAATGAAAAGAATCCCAAAACCATAAGCATTAAAAAAGCAACAAATTCACAACTATCAACAACTGAATCTAAATAAATAAATAACCAGAAGTGGAACAGAATCATAGGTATGGAGATCACTTAGAGGATTATCAGCTGGGAGGGGGAAAGGGGAGAATGGGAAGAAAGGTACAGGGATTAAAAAGCATCATTGGTATGTACAAAATACACAGGGGGATGTTAAGGAAATGGAGACGTCAAAGAACTTAAATGCACAGCCCATGGACATGAAATAAAGGGGTGGGGAAGGGTTGCAGGAGGGAAGGGAGGTACCTGGCAGAGTGGAACAAAGTCGGAAAAATTGGGACAACTATAATAACATAATCAATAAAACATACTTTTAAAAGAGTAGTTAATACAATAATAAAATAAATGCACATAACTCAAATTTCTCTCAATCCTCACCAGCCTGTGAAAATAATGAGATCACATGATATTTAACAGTTCAGTCTCTGCAATATCCCCCTGACCCCAGGAATTTGTGGCCTTGTATCCTGACAGATATAAGGAAGGCCCATACAACACAAATTCAGCCAATACAACAGTGAAAACTGTGTTACATAAAATTAGATGGAGAAGAGATGCTTCAGGCTAAAGAAGAGAGTTACTAAGATAATAACTCACCATAAGCAAAACCAAAATTGCCCACCTGAGGTTTAGACAACTCTCTAGGGTCATTATCTGTTTAATCTGTTTTAGTTTCACTCTCCAACCACCACCACCCCATTCTAGGGCTTTCTGGGGTTTCCATTCCTGACCAAATGGAAAGTATTAACATGCAGAAAGCAACTGACATGAAAAACCATTTAACTTCTTATTACTATGTTTCTATTATAAGCAATGACAAAAACTGATCAAATCAGTGAAAAAGCAGTTTTGCAAAACATGTTAAATAATGTTGTTATTACAGGTCCTCCATCCTTTATTCCAAAATCAAAAGAGCTCTGAAATTCTAAAGGCTTTTCTTCATAAAGTCTCTAGCAATGTCATTGGGTGGCAAAACCTGAACTGCTCAAGTATGAGACTGCTTGTAGCCTCAGTTCATCCCACCTCCTTGGAGTAGCCCTGAATTTCTCCTGTGGAAACATGAAAATCCTTGATTACAGGGTGGAATACAGAGCCTACCTTTCCAATATCTAAGGCAGTCTGAATTTCAAAACATATTTGGCCTCAAGGGTTTCAGACAAAGGATTGTGTATCTATATCAACATCTGTGAGGGGAAAGTGAGAACAAAGTGAGAGGAAATAACAGGCAAATGAGAGAAACTAGTATGGTTCCAGGGTCCCTATTTTTGGAAAGCCTGATGGAAACATGTGGTCTGCCAAAGGGAGAGAATACTAGAAACGCCACTGTGCTATACACATGCAGAGTCATGGAGAAGTTGTGGTAAGTGAGAGTATTTGGGGAAACCCTGCCAAGTCCTGCAGCTAGAGAGAGACTTGCCTGGGAGAGACTGCAAAGAAGTTGCTTATCACCACCTACAATATAGACAGAACAGTAAGATCACAAATATTCTACTGGAAGTTTTCCAAGCTCCTCCTTTTTATTTTAAGAAATATCTTATGAACTATTTTTTTCAATGTTCATTTAATTTTCAGGAGAAGAAAGATTATTTTAACAAGAAAAAAGAGGTGATAAAAACTTACTGTAGCAGTTCTCAAATTTGGCAGCACATCAAAATCACTTGGGAAGCTTTTGAAATCCCTGATCCCTAAGACCATCCCAGGCCCACTAAGCAAGGACTCCTCAGAGCTTTCAAGATACATGGAGTTCTCAGAGTAACCCAGGTAAGTTTGATGTCTGGACAAGGTTGAGAACCACTGCCTCAAAAACAAAAAAAAAAAAATCTTTTTTTTTTTTTATTTTTAAGGAGAAAGATAGAAAAGGACCTTTTCCCTATTTCTATATAAGGAATGAAGTACCTCTGATCCAGAAAAGTCCAAACGGTAGAGAATACACTTTACAGTTTTTGTTTTAATCACATGTGCTAACCACAAAAAGGAAGTTTCATTTCTGCAAAAAACTATCAGTTTCTCTTTCATACTTATTGCTTGCAGTCCTAGACACTTAAAATAATTTCTGTCAAAGACTTATTTAATATTCCCCATTGCTGAGGGCTTGAATGTACCCTACATATATGTACCATTAAGGATTAAGGGAATGCCTGTGCCATGTCAGAAGGAAAATCAACTTCCCAGAAATTCTTTGACGTATTGGATAGAATGCAACAGAATTGGCATCTTGACAGAGAGCCAGCTTCTCTTCTTATTCTTCTGTTGGAATATCTACAGAATCAATTTCACATTCTTTTTATGTATGCTCAAGCAGCTTGGTTCTTTCTTTTTGTTTCTGAACCACCTCAAAATGAAGAAAACATTGCAAACTAGTCTCTCTCTTTCCTTTAAAATATGGCTCCAAGAACAACACTTTGTCTTTGATTGTAACATGTTTATCACCATGAATGTGAGGTTTCTTTGTGAAAGCATATAGTTCCTCCTCTTCATCTGCAGTTGGTGGGCAATGATCTGCCAAACAGGATTCATATCCTTCTTACGTTGGCCAGTCAAACATTTCTCACAACCTACCATTATTCTCTCCTCATTTGGACATATTTTGCTCCCTTATTCTCAGGTTTCCTTCCTAGACATTCTGCCTTGGTCTCCAATTTAAATTGGGTTCCTGTTAATACTACTCAGAACACTATGTACTTTCTTTCATTGCACTCATCACAATTTAATTAAATGTTTGTTTCATTCTTATTTAGTTAAAGTCTACATTTTCCTACTAGATGATAAAATGTTTGAGGTCAGGAATCAGTCTGTTTTTTATTATTATTTAGTTTAGTTTTTGTTTGTTAGGGGTTTTTATTGATTTGGTTTTTCAGTGTTGGTGGAGAAAGGATCTTTCCTTTTTTTAAGTTAAATGCACCAAATCAATGCTTAATGCTAACCCATAGTGGATGATAAATTAATAGCCACTGAATCCATGAATTAAATAGCCCCAAAGGGTCAAGTAAGCTGGGACCATTGGATATGATCACCAGAAAGTCACTGGAGACTTTATGAAAAGTTTTAAGTAAAAGCAGACATAACTGGAAACCAAAAAGCAGTAGTCTGAAAAAGGGCTGGGGCCAAGGAACAAGAGGCACAGTACTTTAACCTTTATGTAACAGGACTTGCCACTATCATGGCAAAAACAAAAGCAGCCAAATGCAAGATTCTAATCAATGAGTCACAGCCAACATAAACACTTATTTCAGAGTTGCATATACCATATTTATATAATTATGATTCAGAACAAATACTTCAATGATGATTTATTCACCATGGAAAATGCTAAATTGCAGCTTGTTTTGTGGCATTTATTTAAATATCAGTAACATTCTCTCACACAGATATTAAATTTTATAATCAATCATGAAACCTTCTTTAATCTTGTCCTTAAAAGTTTTATATTCTTATCAGACCCATTGATTTGCCTGCGATGATGTAAGAATTGGTTTTAGGTGCTATATTGCCTATGATTTTTCTCCTTGAGCACATTTTTCTTAAGAGTTTAAAGACATTCATCTGCATTAATCTAAGTGATCACGCAGTGGGGTTCAAGCCACAGTAAACACAGTATAATGAGTAGCACCTGTCAACCTCATGGCAATTGATGGCAAGGGAGCTCAAGTCCCTTGCATTTTTATGGCAAGTATATTAATTGATTCATATATTCAGTGAGTCAACCAGTTAACACTTGAGCAAATGTCAACCATGAGTCATATCTGAGAATAAAATGGTATATAATACTATGAAGATAAATAATACTATAAAATATAATATGATACGATATGTAACACTATGCCTGCTCTCATGGAGTTTATTGTTCAAGTGGAGATGGGCATGAAAAAAAGAGGACTAGTAAAGAATTTCAGCAACCATGATGGAGACAAGTATAATTTATAGAGGAAAGGATTGGCATTTGGGGTGATAGGACAATGAGACCAACTTCCTGACTTGAACATTATGTTAAAAACTGAGTAAATAAGGGAGGATGGAGTGGGAGGAGCAATGGAAAGAAAGGACAGTCCAGATATGATGAAGAAATGGATGAAAGACTCAGAGGCATGAAACAGTGTGGCATCTGGAACATGTCAGCATTAGGTGTCCTGAGGCAGTAGACATTAGGTGAGAAATGAGGATGGAAAGGCAAGCAGAGATCAGATCAGGGAGTTTCTTGGGTGCTGTGCCAGGCAGTTTGGATTATATTCTCTTGGTAATGTGGAGTTTCTGAGGTTTTAAGTAGGGTGTGTCTTGGTGAGATAAATGTTTGAGAGTTCACTCTGGCAGTTGTTTATAGGTTAAATTAGAAATTATTCATTTATTCAAACATGGTTTTAAGTACTTTTTAAGTGCCAGATACAGTCCTAAGCTCTAGGAATATAGCAATGAGCCAAGGAGACAAGATCTCTGCTCTCACAGAGCATCCTGACAGAAGCAGATAAATAATAACCAGACAAGTCAATTGTGAAAAATAGAAAATAGTGTTAGGAACTGTGCAAAAGTGAAAACAGGATAACATAAGATTGTCCAATGACTACTTTAAGTTGCGTGGCTAAAAAGGGCTTCTCTGAGTGAAATCTAAAGGCAAGAAAAATCAGTCACTCTATGATTGGGGGTAGAGCATTCTAGGCAAAGCGAAGAACCAGTGCTAAGACAGAAAGTGCTTCACCAACTCAAGAAATGGAACAAAGGCCAGTGTGCTCAGTACAAAACATCATGAAGATGAAGGATAGTGGTTAGTTTTAACAGGTAGAATCAGACTAGAATTCAAAGGTTATGTGACCTGGGGCAACATGCTTGGGTTTTATTTTAAGGACTATGAAGTCACTGCATGGTTTTAGGCAAGCAACTGTATATTTCTAAATGATCATAGACTGTTATGTAGAAATTGGACAAGTACAAGTAAAAAGTCAGAAAACTATTTTAGCAGTTTTTGTGGGAGATATCAGGGGACTAGGGTGATGGCAGAGGAGATGGAGAGAAGCAGATGATTGGAATATGGTTCTATGGTGGAGTTTAAAAAGGAGTCAGTGGGTTAGATATGAAGAACAAGAGAAAAAGTGGGATCAAAGGACATTGCTGAAAGTTTGGCATGTGTGATGGATGGGTGGTGGTAGTGTTTACTACGAAAGGAGCAGGTTTGAAAAAGAAAAATGGGAATTTCTGTTGGACCATGTTAAATTTAAGATAACTATAGGGTCCAAGTGAAGATGACAACTTAGCAAATGAGTGTCCATATTTGGAGTTTCAAAGAGAGATCAGAGCTATAGATAAAGATTTGAAAGTCAACCTCATGTACTTGGTACTGGGTGAGACACCAGGGAAATTAGATGGTATAACTGTAGGAGAAGAGGGCACCCATGAACAGCCTGAGATGCTGAGGAATTATAAATCTAGTTTAAAAGACATACTGTGGTACTATAGAAGCCAAGAAAAGAACGAATGGCATTAGACTATGATTAGAACTAAAAAGTAAGGTGCCATTATAAAAGGGCTTCTTTTGCACTGATCGGGTTTGTCCATGTCGCCTTTGTCTCGGAAACCTCAGTGCTATCATGGTGTCTGGCACAGAGTAGTAAGAAAATAAATTTTGCCAAGCCTAAATCTTAAGCAAGAGGTCTGAGTTGAGGATTTGTTTATATAGATGTCAGAAACTTCAAAGTTGAAGTCATGGGAATGAGTGAGATTTCCCAAGGTTGATGTCAAATGGGATACAGGGGTAGGTCAGACAAAACCTAGGAAATAACACTGAGAGAATGTTTAGCAAGGGAACATTTAGCAACATTTAGCAATGGAAACGGAGGAGGAGCATTCAGAGAGGTGGGAATGGAGCCAGGAGAGCATTATTATGGGGGAGCTGTGTAAAATGCTGTGAAAAAATAGAACAGGGCTACTGAAGACAGGCCATTGTGGACATCACTCACTCATAGAGTCACCAGGAGTCGGAGCTGACTCAATGGCACATAATGCACACACACACACACCATCCAAATTATCCCTTTTGTTCAGGTTGTACAGAATCAATGAGATCATGACTTCCATAGATGTGTAGTTTTGAAAAGTTATTTAGTTGTTGACTGTTCAGGATGGTCTTAAACAAATCTAGATATAGAAAAGAAAGTAGTATTTTTTATTCTAATGTGAATCATATTATCTAAGAGTTGCTTGCATTCATTTTATGATGTAAGTAAAGAAACACTCCCAATATATTAGAAAACACCAAAATACCTACAATGAAAGAATGTCATGCATGGCACAATGCTGCTCTGTGTTGCCCAAGCAATATTTTGTTTTATTCATATATAGTTTCGTATGTATTTATAAAAGCCAGAAATTCATTTTTAAACACAGCATTATCATTATTACAGATAAAAATTAATAATTCCTTAATATCATCATATGTTCATTCAGTATTTAAACTTCCTGATATATTTTTCCAGTGTACAAATGAGGTTCATATAAACTCCATACATTGCAATTGGTTGATGTCTTCTTTAACCTTTTTTCAATCTATAAATTCCCTTTTAGGCTTCCTCTCCACCCAGCCTCTTCCTTTTATTTTGAAATTGAACAATGGACCAGGAACTATGCTAAATGTTTAACGGGTATTACCCTACTTGCAGGCCCCCTTGCAAGTAGGTATTATAATTACCTAGATACAAGGCTAGGAAATGAAGATTTAGGAAAAATGAATACACTTCAGAGGCAGAAATTACCATATTTTCACTCTATAAGACATTCTTTTTTCCCCCAAAGTGGGGGGAAATGTCTGTGCATCTTATGGAGCAAATATTGCATGACAAATCGTGATGTGTGTTACCTGATCTGTCAGCGGTATCAATAGCTATTAGAAGAGGAAGCAGAGGGCCCATGTGAAACCCCTTGGGATGCTAAAATATCCCACTTTACTGCTGAATCTCAGGGCATCTGGTCAGTTGCCATCCACTTCTGCCCATCACCCGGGACCTGGGAGAGAGCAGAGAGCCCCCTGACACTCTCAGCTACAACCACTGACCTGTCAAATCAGCTGAGGATAATAACGGGTATGAGACTTATTAGTGCTTGACCAGTTTAGAGCACATATTCACGAAACTATGAAACAGAGCTTTAAAGAAGTGAAGACTCACCTAGCTGTAATTCCTGGGGGTCTTACCAGCCAGTTTGCAACCTCTCGATGTTTCCATCAACAAACCATTAAAGAAGTCTTTATTCGGGAAGAGTAGAACAAATGGATGGTTGGTGGTAATCATGATCTGACACCTACTGGATGAATGAAGAGGCCCACTGTCACTCCAGTTTGTGAAGGGGTGAAAACATCATGTCACTCAATGAAGGATGAAATTGTTGTATGGTCATTCAAAAAATGTGGCATTAGCAATGCCTTAGATGGAACTGAAGATAGTACCATTTATGAAGAAAGGGAAGAAAGTGATATCAGTAGTTGTGAACAACTGAGCTTCATAAATTCTGACACTAGCGATGATGAGTTCTTGGGGTTCCCAGAAAACTAGAAGAGTACTTGAACCTTAAAGTCTCTCCTCATTTGTTAATGATAATGATGATGGTTCTTAATACCACTGTTGACTACTGTTCACTTTACAGAGTTGAAATATTATTCTGTTATACTTTATTAAATATTTTAGTACACCATTTGGCTCAGAATATTTTTTTCTTGTTTTCCTCCTCTAAACCTAGGTGCATGTTAAGGTCAGGTGTGTCTTATAGTACAAAAATATGACAAGTTTAAGTTCGAAGATCTACTTGATTCCAAAGGCCATGTTATTTCTGCTTACAATGACCTTAGGTCACTGTATACTTGAGCCACCAAAATGTAAGAGGACTTCTGTCTAATTTTAAAGTGCTATCCAAGTACATCTAAGCCCAGGCATTCCAGAAATCTGAGTCTCTCTCTAATGGATACAGGAAAAAGCATCAAACCTTCTACCCACTTAGAAGTTTTGACTTTTTCAGGACTATTATAATTCTAACAAAAGCAGCAGCAATTACCTAAACAATAGCTGGGACACCAACAACCACCCCCTCCCCTGGCCTCCAACTTTAGGTGTCAACTTTTAGCCTTTCACAGGTGAGAAAGAAAAGAAGAGGTGTTGTGAGTGATCAGGGAGGGCCACAGGGTGACAGAGATCCCAAATGGCATCACTCGGATTTGCCCCCTTGGCCTCAAATTTTAGAGAGCTGGCCACTACTGAATGATAACTTAACTCAATGGAAGTCAGAAAGGTTCCATTTTTCTCAAAAAGAAAAAAAAAAAGTGAATGCCTTAAAACCTTATAACAAAACAAAAAAAGCTTAAAGCAGCTGCAGTCTCTCAAACAATATTTAGATTAGGGGTTCCATTCTTGATCAAAAGCCACCTCAAAAAAAAATAGACATATCCAATAATATATAAAAAAAAAAAAAAAAAAAAAACTAAAATTTGCAATTACTTAAAATAATAAAATAATATTCCAAGTAATATAAATGAGCATAAATTTATTTTTATATTGATGTTTAAAGCTGTTAGTTACAATTTGCTGTCATTCCGTGTAGAACTTACAAAAAAATGCAATCCTACTGAATCCCCAAATTTATGTTTGTTACACTTGTATTCAATCTCCTCGACTTGGGGCTATCATATGCATGGTACTTTTTCATATACATGGTGAAAGCTAGCTTTATGCCTAAGTAAGAGTTTATTATATTTCTGTATTCATTCAAACACATTTAATGAGCCAATCTTTGGTGGCAGGTTAGATGCTGTACACTAGAGATCTAATTATTAATAAGTCAAAGTTACTGTCATCAAGTAGCTCAGCCATGTAGAAATACCACATGAAAAGGAACAAAAACAATATCATGCAGAGAATGCTGGGTGTATAATATGCTACAGGGACGATGATGATGATAATGATAGCTGTGATAGTGGTGGTAATCACAACTATCATTAAATCCTCCCAACAGTCCCTCAAGATAAAAGCTACCCATATTTTACAAAAGAAATAACTAATATCCAGAAAGGTAGGGATTTTGCCCAATATTACATAAAAGATAGGTGGACTCAACACCACCTACCTACCAAAACTTCTGTTAGACCAAAACTTGTGGTTCTAACAATAGCGTCCTATACTGATACTCTTTATACTTGGGCCTCTTTGCCTAGGAGTTTGTCAAATGGGCTGCTCGAGAAAATGCATCCCAGGCAGAGGAATGGTTGTTTAAAAGGTTGTTTACCAGGCTCACATAAAGTAGAGCCTGGTGGAGAATAAAAACCTATTATAGTTACTGCTAAAAGCTTTTAGTGTTACAGATAGATACACTAAACTAGATCTTATACCTTTGCAACCTGACTCAAACTGAGCATCATAGAAAAAAAAAATTAGAAAGAGGGCCCAAAACACTAACCGTACAAAAAAGATAATTCTGGTAAAAGTGTTGGGTGTGGATTGGAGTAGATGATCAAAAGAGTTCATTTACAGTGAAGCTGAAAATTAAATATATTAGCTTTCTAGCTTCTAAGCTGCAAGCTACTTTCAGGAAGAAATGGGTGACCAGATTATGCAGTTTATTAATTACTTATTCATTCATTTGACAAACATTTCTTAGGTGCCTCTATGTGACAGACACTGTCCTGGGCACGACAGGGGAGGAAGTGAAGAAGGTATGAAGCGTCCATCACAACAGGCATCTCCTGGAGGATAAGACTGACATCTCAGCATGCAGCACCAATGTGGTGCACACAGCAGGCAGGCAGCAAGCACCAGGTAGGGTGCGTGACTGC